>WYDI02026354.1:0-82479 GCA_009867235.2 Psittacus erithacus | reverse complement strand
TCATACGGGAGGTGCTCCAGTCCCCTGATCATCCTCGTGGCCTCCTCTGGACTTGTTCCAACAGTTCCATGTCCTTTGTATGTTGAGGGCACCAGAACTGCACACAATACTCCAAGTGAGGTCTCACAAGAGTAGAGTAGAGGGGCAGGATAACCTCCTTCGACCTGCTGGCCACGCTCCTTGTGATGCAGCCCAGGATACAACCAGTATCAGCCACTGAGGATTGTACTGATGTATAGAAATTAACAGTGTCTATTTAACGGAGGGCAGAGGGAGCAATCCAGTGGATTATTCACTAAGTCTCAACCCCAGGTGAATCCTGACAGAGCCCTGATGTAGCGCTGTCACACACACCTGAGCAGATCTGCAACACGACTATGAGTACAGGCACTTGCAGCAAGCTCTGGTCACATCACTACATGGCAGAGGAGGAGGTTTGAACCTTGATCTTCAGACATCACTTGGAACATGCCTGAGCTGCTCATCACTGCATCCCATGTCCTGTGCAAGGCACTGATGCAGCCTGAGCCTTAGCAATAAATGGTTGCATCAAAATAGCCCATTTTCAGACCAGAAGTGATTCTGCTATAAAATCTACATTTTCCAGCGGTGAACACACCTGATCCGAGCGTGTAATGCTTTGTTAGCATACAAATCACCAGCAGAAGAGGGCATTTCACCCAATAAAGCAGCAAGTTTGGAAATAACCTGAATTGTTCCAGCCCAAATTAATAGTTGCAAATTATTCACCCAATTCTGGTAGCATGTCCTGGTTTTTGCTGAACTAAACCCAACTGTATAATACCCTCTTAGCCTACTGGGCTTATCTCCAGAGCTCAAAGCTGTTCAACTTCCTTCTCTCTTTTTGCCTTCTCATTTATTTTCTATATGATAAATAATAGTAAAAAAGGATTTTTAAACCAGAATAAGACAGAATTTTCCTTTCCCAGTGCATGGTTTGCTGGGCCATGGGGGGGGGGGAAAGGCTGAAGAACCTGAAGAATTATCAAGACTGTCACTCAAATTACAATATAATTATATGGGGGGGGGAAATTCTGGCAGCCAATTCTGATTGCAGCGCACATTTCTGTGCCTGCGACAAACGATTTCTAAAGTTAGACTCAAGGACACCGAGCTTCCAAGAGGTCACTCCTCGATGGGGGTTACTTTATTTGCCACACCAGTTTTAAACCAGTTAAATTCAGAGGGAAAAGGGACCAAAAAAGAAAGGGAAGAAAAGCGCGGATGAGCTGAGAAAAGATTGAAGTGTTTTGTTTTAAAAGGACTGATGCTGGGAGCCATAAAGTATGAAATAGAGGAGGGAAGGCAGATTTGGGGCTAACCTACAATATCACATTAGACTTTAAAGCTGTTCCAACAGACTAAGCATTTGAGAAGGAATCGGAGCCGTTTGTGATAAGTTGCTCCTCTTATCGGCGAACTGTCATCTGTCTTCAGTGAGAACACTTTGTCCACCCTACCAAAACGAGTCAGAAAAATCGGATGAAAACAAAAGTATAAATCAGAGCGGTAGCCGGGAGCAGAACTGAAAGGATGGCAATTCCTTGGCAGGGATCGCGGCGCAGCTGAATGTCACATGTGGCACAGAGATTTATACCTTTGGCTTCAGGTCAGGAATTACGTGCCAGCGTGTGGTGGCCAGACCCCCGCTGACCATGGGACCTGTGGTGACAGCCCCGCTGGCTACACGGCAGTGGAGTTGCGTGTCCTGGCTGCTCTCCTCCATCAGTCTCACCAGAGGCTTTGCTCAGTGCACAGCCCAGCTCCACGGCATGAACATTGCAGCAGGGTCCACGCTGCTAGGTCAGGCCCTTCTGCTCGCAGCCAGGAGCAGAAGATCGTGGTGCCTGCAGCTTGCTGTCTCAAGGCAATCTTTGCGACTGGCTCTAGATGCTGCTGGAGCCTCCCTGCCCCATGCCTGGCTCCCTGCAGACACTTTTCCATGGGATAAGTGGCTTGCAGATAATCACGGATTAAGTGCTTCCCAGGCTTTTTCTAAATCTAATCATTTCACTGCATTCCCAAAGCACCCCTGGAGCTACACAGCGGGTGGAGAACTGAGGTGCACTCTCTCCTGGGTATGTGCATTCATGTGGGGTCGTGGGGACCAACTGCACCTGAAGTGCTGGGCACCCCCTCTCTTCTGGGTGTACTTAGGGAAACCCTGCTTGGATCAGGGGAAAGCATCAGGGTACAACCTGCTCCTTGGCAGTGACAACTATGGGCAGCCCTTCCATCCACCCTCCCCTTTTCAGCCCCACAAGGGGAGGCATTTAGCAGCACCTCCAGTTCTTAGTGCTTCATGTCCTCAGGTCAAGGGGACGAGGTGCATGTGTGCCTCTGGAGCACAGAAAATTATCTAGGGACATGGGCACGCTATCACGGCAGGACCTTGCCATTTGAGCTGGAGTCAAAGGGGGGTGTCTGTAACATCACAGGGGATGAGCTGTGCCCATCATCTCCCAGGCAGAAGCTCAGCAGCTCAGGAGGACAGACATTGCTCTGAGCCCAAGGCATGCCTCAAACTTAGATGGGCAGCAGCAGGAGGACCAGGGACCTCAATGCCCAGGGCAGCAGGGGTGGAGGGGAGCCAGGGTACAGCCTGCCAGCCCCTTTCCCATGCTGCACCTGATGCTCCCAAGTGTTTCTCTCCTTCACATCAACACATCTAACACTGTGTTCCCACTGCAGCAGTGAAGCTGAGATCACTGGAAGCAAGACCTGAACCAGATCCTGAAAAAACCAGCTATTTAGATGCACCATATCTGCTGCTCTCTCGGCAGCAGTTAATCCACAAGACACCCAATTACAGTGTGGAAGCAGAGGTACAATGAGGGGAGAGCTGGAGACACCCTTTTACAAAATCACTGAATGAGAAAAGTGCTGGGAAGAAGTGAGGAGTGTGGTACATCAGATCCTGAGTGATAAAGATGTGGCAATGTCAAAGGCTTGTGCACATGTGGTGGAGAACAGCACCTCCAACAGCAGCGGAGCAAGGTGGATGCTCTGCCCCCAGCAACTGAGCAGCAAATGAGGGGAATCACCAGAAAGCTCCCCAAAGCCTTTTGCAGGTGGGGAAAGGGAAGGTGGAGTTTCCACAAGGTCTCACAGCACCACTCCCAGCCCAACCTGCTCCAAGGTCATTGCACCCATCAAACACCCATGCTGCAGGAGTGGAGCATCTGCTATAGCAGGGCTGTTGGAGCTGTGTTATGGTGTCGCTCTGCTTTAATTTGGATTTTAAAACTTCTTCTTTAAAATATTACCCATTTTGCAATAGTTGGTGCTCAGGGCACTGCAAGTGCTTCTGTAAATGCAGGTGACTGAGCAATAGCTGAGCCTTTGCTTTCACCCAACTGGGAGCAAAACATCCTGACACACCAAGGTTAGACTGCCGGGTACTGCAATACCTGCTACAAATGCCAACAGCAAGTGCCCATCTCAGAAAGACCAAGCAACTTGTAACAGGAGGACTGGGATAAGGGACAACAATTTGTTCCCCTTTGGAAACATCCCAACAGCAAGGACATCAAAGCCGCCCTTTGAGCGGAGGCTGCCGAGGGGCTGGCACAAACCCATCTCCTAAGAGTATCATTTCATGCACATTTTATTGTGGAGGAGTGACTCAGGCAAGGGTTAACCAAGGCTGTGCACCAATATACACTGCATTTGCAGCAGTGGGGGTGCGTATCTCCCTCTCACACATACACAGGTATTTAGTTATCTATGGTATGCGGGCTGGCGAGCAGATAGGCTCTCCTCTCACCACGGTGGGGTGTGGGATGTCACACGAATTCTCTCCATCACTTGTCTGGAAATCCTGGCAAGCCCATGGGAGCCTGCAGTTCATCAGAGCCGTGTTACTGAGCACCACTGAGGGCAGGGGGACTCCACTGCTGTGTTTCGGGGTGTCCTGGAGCAGCCGTAGCCCACACAGCCACATTCCCCCAGCACCCCAGGGATGACTGCGCACTAAGCACCTCCTGGGTTTCATTGCCAGGTCCTGGGTTTGCTGATGGGACTTTTCAGTCCCATTTATTGGCTTTTTTTTGCATTGTAATGCTCTAACATTGTGGCAGGTACAAAAGAGCTGGAAGATCAGCCAAGTCACAGCCAGTCTCTCTCTGCCGTCAGACACACAGTAGAGCTAAACTTCTGCTCTGGTTGCATTTGGTTGTGCTGTTTGCTTGCTTGCGAGGATTACAACATTCCCTGCTTGTACTGCACCACTGACAATAAATCCAAAGCAACCAGGGCCCAAGTTATTGAAGAGGTTTCCCGAATGGAATGTCAATTACCTTTCCCTTCCAGCACCACCGACATCCTCTGGCACTTACAAATCCCAGTTTTATTTTGGGAGATGCAGCCTTTTGCTCTCATTATTCAGCCTGCACTCTAAGGCGAGTGAGAGAAATAGTATTTAGTAGGTAAACCTGAAAAGGCAAAAGGTGGTTTAACTGGTACGGCTGGGACACCAGGCATGAAGGAATACAGTCCCTAACACAGCCAGTCAGTGTGCATGCAATGGCTCATATGTGGAAGTATGGAAGTGGGAGAACACCACAGGGTAACTCTTGAAGTCGCATTCTGGGAGAAATTCCCTTCAGAAGCAGCTGGGACTGCTTTTGCTGGTGGGGATCTGGTTAGAGACAACAGTGCCACGACCTGCATGGGTATTTCTCTTTCTGCCCAGCACAGCTACACTCGAGCACACTAAGCGCCCTGTGGGGCTGCGCTGGTGGGTGCAAAATCATCACCTCTGGACAGGGAAGCTCCTTTGGGTTTGGAAGAGGATGGAGGAGAGGAACTGACCTGCCATCACCACAGGGACCAAGGGGTCCTGCTGGTGCTGCTGTGGGAATGCAGGAATTCCCCTGGGAGGAACTGTCCTTCTCTGCCCTTGGGTGAAGTGTTCCCCTCTCAGCACTCGTCCTCCAGGTGCTTCATCTCTCTCCATCCCCATCCCTTCCTCAGCTCTCTCCTCATGGGCTGCCACCCTCCTTCTACATTTAGATGCCAGTCTGTCCTTGCTCATTGCTATTCTCCACCCATCTCCTTAGCTCTGCTTAGTTTCAAATGTGAATGCTTTGTCAAGGTGCCAGGATCTCCGGGACAGAGGTGAAGGTTGGTAGATCAATGCCATGAATGCCTCCTTGAGCATAAGCATCTCTGCACATCTTACGCCCAGAGAGAAGAACCAGCCATGGGGCTTGCAGGTGCTGAGGACCCACCTTGCAGCATCACTTCCAGATCTGCAGCCCAATCTCAGCTGCCAGATTTACTCCAGCACTTGGCTTTCTGCTGGGCTCACCAGCCCAGCCATGAGCACTGTGGTATTTGGGAACCAGCAGCCCTAATTATTGTTTTAAGTTTCATTATGCTCTTTCCTGTGATCTCCTCTTTGATCCTCCTTCCATCCCTCTGTGTCTGCCTCTCCCTGCAATTCCCCATGGCACTTCCACATTCTCAGACAACTTGTGCACAAGCCACATGGGATTTTCATCTAAATCACCCCAAAAGCAAGTTCAAAACACAAGGTTCATCACTTCTGAATTGCAACTGGACCAGAGGCAGTGGCACCAACTCAAGAAGATACAAATGCCTTTGTAAAATGCCTTTGCCAACAACATGCTCCATTGCTGACAAGGGCTTTACAGGGATTTCCAGCCTGGTCCCATGGGAGAAAGAAGTGCTATCATCTTGGGACACAGTGTGGCTTTTGAGGTTTGTATTACTTGTAAGGAAAACAACCCTGTTTGTCCCAGACCAGCGTGTTCTGAGAGCTCAGAAATTAGGTGTCATTACCAGGCGTCATTACTCTAAAGTCATACCTAGCCAGCAATACAGCTATCGCAGACAGATGAGGAGGATAACTGATTCCATCTTTGGAAATGTCAGACTTTACGGGTGAATAAAATACATTCCTGTTTTTCTCTTCTTCTTTCATCATTCTGTTCATCAATATTGGGTGAAAACAGACTAGAAATTGCTTATAAATGGGCAGTGTCAAGAAGAAGGCAATGCCTACCCCTAGCCTACCCCTAGCATGTGCCCAGGGCTGTCACAGCTACCTCTGTATATAACCACGTAAAGCAATAAAACAAGGCATAGATAGAGAAAGAGCAACCTCTGACACATCTCAGCTATTGCTGTACAAGTAATTCTGGGTCTTGCAGATGATAATCATGGTCACACAACATAAGATGGTCCAAAAGCCACTGCAAATTCTTGGTTTTAAAGGGAAATCTGAAGAACCTTGTTAGGATGTGCCAAAGGCAAAGCAGAGCCCTAGGGGTGAATAAAGGGAGCTCCATGTCCTGCAGAACTGGGAGCAGATCGGGATGGTCCGGGGAAAGGCAGGTTGCTCATGGGCTTCAACTGCTGAGCCCAAATCAGGCCAAAACCCTGATTCACAGAAAGCACGCGGCCCCTGGCAGCACAGTGCTGGCAAAGGGAGAGATTTCAGGCAGGAGAATAGAATAGCGGCGAATGAACTTTTGAGATAAATTATAGCTAAAGAGGAATGAAACATTATAGTTTCAATTACTGCTGTGCCCAGCCACGCAGGTAGTAATTCAAACAAGAAACAATCGGTGGATTGTCACCCTCAAATCAGACACATACCATTTAATTCCATTTACTGAGGGTTCACTGACTGTATTTTGAATCAAATACAGCCATTAATGTGCAAAGATCTGAAAAATGCATGTGTCCCTTTTACAAATGTGACAGCGAGACACTAATTCCTGTAAAACCCTTTTCCTTCAGGTTGGGCTGCTCCTATTGTCTTTAGTTATGAGGATGTTACTTCCTGAGAGTTTTATTATGTCAAGCTAGTTCTTACGAAATGCCTTGCACCTTTTTGTTGAGGGCACACCAAAAGCTGGCCAAATCCAGTCTTGTTTTCCACCATCCGAACTTAGCAAATTGATTTGGATGCAGAAAAAGTTACTTTCATTAAAACAATTAAATCCTCGCTATTATTGCCATATCTGGCTATTATGGCACAAATACAAATCATCAGACATGGGAGCTAAAAGCTTTCAGACAGAATTGCTCTAACAACTGCCCCACGCGATGGGCAGTGGAAGGATGACGTGCACCAGGCTTCTTCACGGGCAATATTGCTAAGTAAAAACATGTCATATTTACGAAGTGAATATTATTGTGCTGCCCTGTTTTGCTCCTGCAGGAAAGCAATGCATGCCTATGGGCAGGGAGAGTGGGAGGAACAGTGCTCGGGATGAGAAGAGCTGGCACGTTCCCTGGGTGATGCCTCCTCCCCTGGCCAGCAGTCACGGGGTGCGTGTGACCCTGGCTGGATCTCACATTGTTTGAACCCTGCACTGGCAGTACAGAAAGCTAAATCTATGCCTTCTCTTATCCAAGAATCAGCTTCAACAGTGAAAATGCCCTGTTCAATGGGATGCGGTGGGATGGTTTTGGCACAAAGATTTTGAGGATCATCTGGAGTACTTTTGCCTTCCTTTTTCAAGTAATACCTGCACATATCCCATGGGGCTGCACTGTCACACGCTCTCCGCAGAGCCATGAAGTGTGCTGCCTAGTTAAACAGACCTTTCCACAAGCTGCACTTGCCCTTCTGATCTGGTTGAGATTGCATCAAAGGGCAGGTTGTTTAAATATAATTTCACTGGTTATTGAGTGGGTTGTCAGAATGGGATGTGAAATTTCAAAGTCTTCCCATCATCCCAGGTCACACTTCCCTACAGGAGCTCCGTGTTGACTCAAGGACACTTCCAGGCAGCAGAGTATCAAAGGAGCAGGGATGGACAGGCCAGTTCATCCTACACATTTTAAATTGCTTAAGAAGACCCAGAGGCCTTTTTGCAAAGAGAGGATGTGGCAGGGACTGAAATCAGTGCTCAGTATGTGGCTTAGACAGAGTGGTCATTAGTGACTGCTGTCATTGTCGTACCGGTGGAGACTGTTAATTCAGCACAGGAGTCATTAAAAACAAGCCTCGGTAGAGAGAGGGGAGTTTCTAAATGCTAGATGACTTGGCAAAAAATGAAGACGACCCACAGCATCCCACATTGCCCTGCTTGTGAATTCAGAACAAAAACTCCCAGGAATTTCCTGGGGACAGGATTAGGCACAAATTATTTTCTTATGGTAAAACCCTTTCAAACCTAACCTGTCCCTTCCTCACACCCCGCAACCGAGCTAAGCTTGGTTATCCACCACGTCCCACTCTTCCTAGAGGCTGTCACTCACCACTTCCAAAGCTTTCACTGTGACATTGCTCCTGCGTTGAGAAGGGGATATCGCCACCCCATCAGCTCACAGGGACACTTGGCTCCATCGCACTGTTCCCACGTAGCTGAGAAGGAAAGGCTCAGCCTGCACCCCCTCCTGCTCCAGCCTGAGGCCTGGGGCTTTAACTGCCCCTGAGCTTGCAATTAAAGTGCAGCATTTGCTATGCTGAATGGGTGTCCCTCTGTCAGAGTTCCTCTTACCAGGTGCTTTTAATTTATTTGTACTTCCAGCAGTGATAATTGAGTTATCAATTTCAGGCTCTTTTGGGCCAGAAGCAAGGAGATCAGAGGCCTATTTTATACACCTAATTATAGATTGTTTCCCATAGCTATAAAACCACAGAGAGACAGATCTAGGAAACATGACGTGAGGTGCTCTGGGTCCTCTTCATCTCCACTGACTTCTCCCGATTGCTCCCTTTCACTCCAGGCTGAACATCCTCCAGACAAAACACTTGTCAAAAGCAAGGGATACCTATTTCCCCATAGGGCAAAATCCTTCCCCACCCCAGTAGAGAGATGCTTAAAAATCAAATTCAACTTACACTTAAAGGATCTGTTTAAGCCTTTAGCACCAGGCTGAGAGTTATTCCATTTCTGTGCAGTTTGGCTATAATCTGGCCCAGAATGGTGACCCGGGGTCCTGCTGAGGAGTGAAAACTTGATTTGCTTTCCCACTTCTTCTTTTCGGGGGGTTACATTTTGTATGTCCCTGTTAGTTCCCCACTCCCCACGTCTGGCTGCAGTGCTGCAGAGCCACCCTCCATCTCACATGGGTCCGAGCTGCCTTCAGCATCCACAAACCAGTGCGAGCTGCCTGGAGCACTGCAGTGCAGAGCAAGTGCTGAAGTCCAGCAGATCCTATTTTTATATTTACAGGAAGAGATGGGAATCGTCTGTGTGTCAGTATTATGTTTCCGTTGGTGACACGAAGAGGCCATCCAAGACATATGACCTAGCAGATGTACAGTAATGCACACATCACATTTGCTCTCTAAGTAAATAGATATTGTCTAGAGTACATTACAGCTGCGCTTTCATGTTCAATTTAATGTAAGTGAACTGCCTTAATTTCCCTAAATTGTAGTAATAAACATAATGCTAACAGTGATATTGCTAATAATTTATTTTGCAAGTGATTAATCAACAATGAACTATTTTAATTACCTGTTCTGAAATGCCAAACTCCAAATTAATTATGTGTCATTATATACATTCATATGTGTGTATATATATACTTATACATTAATTCCAAGGCTAATTAAATGAATAAATCACTGGATTTGGTGAATCCACAAAGCTGGGGGGGGACCCGCTCTACTATTGCTCTTCTACCTTTTTGCATTTCATCCTCAGTACAAAGAGAATCACATTCCAGCGCTTTGAGCAAGTCATTTGTGCTCCTGAATAAAAAGGAGAAAGTCACAATCTCCCTGGTCCCACACTGGAAACAGAAGTGCTGCTGTGTGGCTGGTGGGCTGGAGGTGGACTGCATCTAGAGATGCTACAAGCACATAGCTGACAGCATAGGGGTATTTAGCAGCAGCAGCATCCCCAGAAGCCCCCAGACAAGGCTGGCAGAAAGGGGAGACCATTCTCTTTGCATGAAGACTCAAGTCTAGAGCTCGCAGCCAAAAGGTCCCCAGCCACCCAGCACTGGCCCCACCATCAGCAGTGGTCCCAGTGGGTCAGTGCTCCCTGCGGCACATGCAGCACAGAGGGGCAAGGAACGGCGGGGAATGGAAGCTCTAATTTAGGGATGGGGAACGAGACAGTTCTAATGGGCTGTAGCATCGGCTTGAAGAACAGAATGATTAATGAGAGCAACGGCATGAAGCAACCAGAAACAAAGTAATGAGACCTTCATTTGATACATAATACCACTGGGACCTTCTATAAAGAGAATACCAGGAGTACGGCTAAGTTTGCCGGTTTGGGAATGCGTCAGGAAGGGGGAAATTATTGCTGACTTTGCAGTCAAATGCCTGAGCTGCACACAACTGGGGCTGCAGTGCTGTTCAAAGTAAGCCTGGGACATGTTAATTTGGTCATATATTTTCAGATGGTAGAAAGACACCCTGACTTTTGATATAGTATGCCGTATGGATCTATGCAATATTGTGGGTTTAAAATGCAGCGTCCAGAGCCTGATTCAGTCACCTGATGGTTGAATTCCAGCTGGGAGAAGAAGCCTTTATATACATAACAAGAATTTCCAGCCAAAAATTACTTAAGGTTTCAATTGAAGGAGAAGGAGTTGCTGATAGTTTAGGTATGGATGTCAGAAACACAGCAGTTAACAGCAGAGATGAATGAGAGATTGGGAGGTGATAACTTAGATAAATTGGTATCTCATCCATATTAAGGAGACAGCTCATCCTCAGTTGCTGCTGGATGACATGAACAGTGGAGCATATAGGGATACTAAAATTCACTGGTCTTAAAGTTAAATCCCCAAGAACCACCAGAAATAAGTCTCAGAAGCCAAAGTGAGATGTGATGCACACTGCAAAAATACGCAGCCTGTCAGAGCACACCACTCTCTGCATATAACTTCCACCAATTGTGGGACAATTATAGAGAAAACGATACTGTGATCTGAAAAGCAGTTCCTGGAGTGGCTTTATTCACTAACTCAATGCTATGCATAACCGTTGCCAGCAACATCTCCAGAGGTGTGTGCATAATAGAGAGACATCAAGTCAATGAGTCAAAACATCAGAAAATAAAATTCAGACGAACATCACATTCAAAAATTGTATCATCTGTCATTTAACACTGTCTGAAGACCTGCTTACTGAAATAACACAGCGAAACCAAAAGTTACCCCAGGCAGCAATCACAGAATCACAGAATGGTTGGGTTGGAAAGGACCTTAAGATCATCCAGTTCCAACCCCCTGCCATGGGCAGGGACACCTCTCACTAAACCGTGTCATCCAAGGCTCTGTCCAACCTGGCCTTGAACAAGGCCAGGGATGGAGCATTCACAGCCTCCTTGGGCAACCCATTCCAGTGCCTCAGCACCCAAGTATGTAATACTGTATTGTGCTGCGTTTAGGATCAACCACAACTGGCATTGTAAAAAAAGGCATTGTATCCAGCTGCAAAATTAACTTACCCTCTCTGACACTACATTTCACTGGATTAGATCCCTCATTCCTCCAGTTCCAAAACACCCATCTAGGTAAGAAGTTTCCCTTTCTGAAAATGCAGGTCTGGAAGACCTTTAAATCCCCTAACTAAATTCTTATCATGCTGTTTTCCTAAAGCATCATCTCTGCGCTGCAGCTTGAAAGACACAAGTCCCTGCAGATGCACGCATCTGAGGACAGGAATATCTGCTTCCAGGTGCGTTAGCAGGGATATCACAGCATGGGCCATAAGGCAAGTATATATATACACACATATAGACACGCATATATAATGTGTATGTACATATATATGCATTTTTTAACAAGATATATTGGATGGTGGTCTCACCACGCACGCAGGCAGGTGCTGGTGGGAAGAGCAAGTGCCGCATAATGCATCCGAGTTGCTCCAGGGTGTGAGAATGAGCAATGAACATCTCTGCTGGAAGCAAAATCAGGAACTTGGGTAAGCTTGCCACTTCAACAACAAATCACTGGGTGTGCTTGAGGGTTCATTTTTCACTGGGAAACACCAGTGAAACGAGTACTTTGCTGCTTATCTCTTTATTGCTTATCACTGCTTCTTTGCCCTTCATTTCTTGGAAAAGGCATGGTGTTTAAATGAGTTGAAGGGTGGACGCTGCAAAAGAACTTAATCCCAAAGGCTTCATAAAGGGTTCATTTTGCTCTCCCAGAAAATCTCTGTCTTCCTAGATCGCTCGCCTCCCTCCCTCTGCTATCCATCCAGGTTGCCTGGTCTGTATCTGCAGGCATGCTTGCCACCCTTTGAAGAGGTAGTCTCCTCTAAAAAATCAATAGTTAACATTGTCTTTAAATAGTCTGACATTTACCTTTACTGCAGTTTTCATTTTTTCCTGGGATTGCTCAGACATTTGTATTACCCATGTATTTCTCTGCCTGTAGCCACCGACCAGGAGCTTTGCATGGATGGCAATCCTGGAGTGGTGTTAGCTCACAGCCACAAATAAGCAAGATAATTGAGAGGATTGGAGCTCACTAATAGAAGCGTCTTTAATTTATGGAAGACATCGAGTGAGAATAATTACAAGCAAAAGGGTAGCATAAATCCCTGAAGAAAATATATCCTGAATGCACTTTTCCCAACAAGCAAATCTGAATGCTGGCCCAAAGGTCAAACATGAAAGACTGCAAACCTCAACCTCCCGAGCCATCCACCTTTCCTTTCCCCTCTTGTCAAGAGCTTGTCTGTTGGTTCATTTAGAAAGCTGCTTGTTCAGAGTAGGGCTGTTTGCAATCTGGGGAAGTTAAGCAAATTAGCAGAATTATTAGGTAAGAGGCAATTCTCCACAGCCTGCAAAGCAACCACTTGTTAAATTAGCTCACACAAGAGAATTGCACTGATCGAATGACGGCTGCAGTGTTTGCAGAGGGAAGGCTGTGCAGGCGTTTTCTTTGCAATAACACTGCTTTACTCCAGCTGAAAAAGGGGAGTTTGTGCAGTTTCCCTGGCAGGCTGGGACAAACTCCTTGCACTGGAAGATGCCTTTGTCTTTTACACACATTCCTGCTACATGGCTCCCTCTGCAATAATAATAAAGAAATTCATGAAGAAGGAAAAGCGAGCACCTTCAAACATGCTCCTTCTAAAAACAGGGAGGGCTGCAGGAGAGCTGAAGCCACAAAGCCCCTGGAAGCATGTGGCTTGCTGCACTCACTCCCTGCTCCAGGGGTTTTGCAGCTTCCCTGTCCTGGGGTGATTTTGGGAATGGGTCTTTTGACAGCAGAAACAGAGATTGGAGTCCTCCAAGAAGCCACATGGTTTCTGATCACTCAGTCTCATTTGTATATACTCTTTGGCTATTGATTTGATATTTTTATACCTTATGTAGTGCACTTAGTACAGAAAAAAAATGGATTAACCAAGTAAATGTGCTTTATTAGCGCGTCTCTGATGGAAAATTATGTCAGTTTTCCATTTAAAAGATGCATCAGATTAAGCCATTCATGAATCAATTTGTCTGTGCTTGAGAAGCTACTAACACCCCACATAAAAGTTTCCAGTGTCAAGCTGCATGCTGGATATAACACAGTTTTAAAATGAAGAGGTATTACTGGGAAGTCTTCAGCCATTCCAGCACAGCTGAGAATGAAATGCTCATCCCCAAAGTGAAGTGAGGGTGTTACACCAGGCTTAACTCCAGCTTCACTTGCAGATGAAGCAGTCTTAGTAGTCATGGAATTGCACCTATTAACATCAGCGCAAGAAGCAAACCTCTGGGCTTTACCAGCCTCACCCTGCCTATTCAGAAGTGCAAAAAGCACCCACAACTGCCAGCAGAAGGGATCTGAAGACCAACAGTGTATAAAACAAGGGCCAAGACACACGTCAGCTCCTTCCTAACTGCACCACATACTCTGACAACCTGTTACAAGAACAAGGACCTGGTAGTATTGCTGCAGGGAACGTCGGCTGGGTCCTGCTGACAGATAGGGAGGCTTTGTCAAGCACCATCCTCCCTGCAGCCCTGCACAGAACAAGGCCTGTGGGCATCAAGGGGGGCATTTCCACGGGGAACCTGCGAAGTCAGGCTGGCCATATTAACCAGACAAATCCTCTGCAATTGACAGCATGGACCTGCGCCGTGATGCAGAAGCTGTGGATCCGGATTCAACTTTCCTCCCAGGTTTAAGAGGTGCGGGGTCTGGAGTCGGTTTGTCTCTGCCCAGCTGTCAGGCAGCTCCTTGTAGCCCACCTTCCATGCTCAACACAAGCTCTGTGAGGCAACCCTACCTTGCAGCCCTAGGCCTACTGTGAACATCACGGTGTTTATTTTTGGTGTTGTATAATAAAAGACAACTACCTAGAGCCAGCCAAGATGCCTGGGTGTGCATTAACATCACAGACATGAGATAAATAAGAGCAGGTGACCATTAAAAGAGGGCGCCTGTCCAATCCAGGCAGAACAATTGCGTAAGAAAATAAATGGGACATTGACAAGCTGTTTTCTGTTGTAATTCTGTTTGCTGAATACCCCAACGTGAAGGATTTTATTCTTTGGAAGAAAAAGGATGACTTATCCACACTGCAGGCTGGGGTGTTACTACAGCTCAGCACTGCCGCAGTAACTGAGGTAATGCATGAACCCGCCAAGCTGCTGCGACCAGCCCTGCGCTGTCTGGCCACGTCAAACACAAAGTAAAGGACATTCGCTTAAACCTCAGCCAAAGAAGTACACATGGGCACCTTTTATCACATGGTTGCAAATAGCTCAATGCAGGCAGTCACCATTGCACAGCTCACCAGGGCCGGGAGTCAAAGGAGCGCAGGAGCTGAGGCATCCTTCTTCTGTTGGATCTACAGAAGATACCATCATCTAGCCCTTTATTCCTTTGGAAAACATGCGCAGCACATCTTGCTGTTTACATTAATCCAAACTAATGTCCTACGGCTATCACATCCATGATTATGGCAGTCATTTTTAATTAAGGGTTGTGTCAACAGCATTGACATTTTCATTGTTTTGGGAGGAATTAGAGGAATTTTCCTGCAGGTGAAGTCTCCTCCTTGGAGCTCTCTACCTCTCCAGCTGCACCCTCTGTATCAAAGGGCTTTTCAGCTTACTAGGGAAAAGCAAGAGTATTAAGCCCATTCTCTGTGCAAGTAAACTACAGTGATTTACACAACGCCAAACTCAAGGAATGCAGAAATTCAAATTCCCTTTTTCCTATGGCAAGATTTGCAATCTTATTCTGAGCGCAGTATTTATCATTAACAGAAGCCCTGGCAGGATCCGGGAAACACTGGTGTCCCTGTGATGAAGAGGATGCATTCAACAGCTTGCTGAGAAGTGGAGTTAGACACGAATGGCTCAAGCCCGTCATTGCACTCAGTGATAAACACCCTGCAGGAGCTATCATTCACCCGGAAAGAAAGGGGAAGGCAGATCATTACATTTATTGGTCATAGTTTTTCAAGAGTCAATAAAGACGCACTAGAAGGGCATGGTTCGTAGCAGGAATATATATATTTTTCACCTCTCTCAAAAATACCTTTAGCTCAACAGCTACACAGAACACCAGTAGAAGGTCTGTCTTCTGCCCAATATGTCAGGATGAATCTTTCTCCTAGATGACTGTCCTGGATGGTGCTCACGCTGTACAGTTTTTAATGTCTTTAACCATCTTTAGCTTTGTATCCTGATAGCCCCTTCAGGCTATATGTCAATGCCATCTGGGAGGAAAAGAAGAGACTTCTGCTCAAGCGCCGCTGTGATGCTGATCTCTTAACTAAAATTGTGCTTCCTTCACTTGACAAACTGTCAGCACAGAACAACCACCGCCGGTTGGTTTTGCTCGTCCTTTCTTTTCTCTCCCCTCAGAAGACAAAAAAAACAAGAAAAGAAAAACAGATGAAGGAAAAGGATTCACATCATAAAACTCCATGGACAGAATCCAGCTGATCTGACTGCACCACGCAGAGACGTGCTTGCAGATGTACCAAAGATATAGGTGGGTCCCTTCTTTATCGCCTTTCTCCTCCTATACTTGACTGATGAATGCTTTCAGGTCTTTAGGACAGATAATGTACTTGCTTTTACACCTTAAGTCCTGTATAAATATGGACACTAGAGTATTAGTGTATTTAGGCTGATCTATTTAGCAGCTCTAGATTATGAATTGCTCCTCACAATAACGTTTGCATTTGCTGACAAAGGTCTTTATTACAGAAAAGGGTCAAGCAAAAAAGGATTATTCCTGCTAATTATTCACTGTTATTTAATATTTGCACAAAAGGTTTGCAGGACCGAGGCCTCAGGACTGCCTTGTTTGAGAAGCTAATAGGGTTTCCAGGAAACCAGCAATGCCTGGTGGGCCATCAGGGCAGACTCTTAGTGGATATGGAGGACAATGGATTTGATGTAGTTAAGGGTGGTTGGCTAAAGGCTTATAATGACTTTGCCAGGACCTGATCCTGGGGTTTCCAAAATCAGTGGAAAAACTTCCACCCAGAGCTGTACTTTATGGGAACTTGACTGAGGCAGATCCAATTTTCCAACCATGAGCCTCATGGCCTATGCCTTAGGTTCATCCCTATATATTAGCAGTCCTTTTGAAAGCTCCCCTGAAGCCTACCTGCTGCCTTCTGCTTGGGCATCATATTTCCTCCACTAGACCATAATTATATTGTTAAAGAAATTCCTTGCTAAGTGAACTGAATTTCTCATTCCATAAAGATATAATTAGGCAATAAAAATACTGGCAGAAATCTTCAAGCATGGGTGCCTGAAGGCGGGATCCACATTTAAGCATCTAAATATATGGTCCAACTTTGGAGATTCCTGTGTATTCATATCTTCTCTACATTCAAGAGACTTGGAAGCTCTTCTGCTGTTCAAGGCTCAGGTTGCTTTGGGGGTACCTAAATATGGGTCACACTTCTTTAAGGAGGAAATTTCATTTACATTCCATGGTTTTGTTCGCGTCGCAGCTCCTTCAGCTTCCCCATTTGTCATTTTTTAGTAACTTAATTATCATTACGAAGGAAGAATTTTAATAATGGTGTTGTTTATACTGGATGCAGCCCTGGGGAACAAGAGAGAATAACCCAGATTGCAGGAGCAGGAGAGAAGAGGGTGGTATTTTGGAAACCCAGGCCACAGCCTGCTGGAAGCATCTGTTTCTGCTCAACCTTTTCCTCTAGAGTCCTGCTATCATTCACAACCCAGACTGCCAGCAATTAGGGACTTGTGCTGAGGATTCCCTTTTCCTTGTGCTTTCATTCCCATTCTTCTTTGTTTATGAACCGTGGGACTGATGGCGACAGTGTTAAGGTGAGGTTTGCTCAGCGACTGCTGCTCACACAGTCATTCCTGTCACAGCAGATACTTCCCTTGGTGCTTCCAAGATGGAAATCAGAAGGTGAGATTGTGCAGTGCTTGGAAATCAGCACTGCTGATTGCAAAGCAAATCACTGGCCGAGAAAGACAAGATGTCACAATGTGACTTGGAGCTTCAGAGGTGGTGGCCACTTGGCTATTTTGCTGAGGGCAGAGCTGTGCTGTGCGGCTGCAGCTGGAAAGCCATGAGCATCCTTACTACCCATGCTGCAAAATGGCTCCATGCTGACACAGGGATTTGTTGGAGCCGCTCATTTTCCTCTGTTTGCAGGCACAAATGTCAGCAAATGCATATTGCAAAGGCTTGTGTCTCTTATCAGGCCAGGTCAAAGCCCTTTGTAATGCACTGTTGGATGTTTGTTTCATTTGTGAAAGTAAATACATTTAAATACTAGTAATTTCCAAGAAAACAGCTGGTGGCACGAAGGAAAACGTCCTTCTGCAAGAGTTCACCCACTGCTCCCCACTTCTGCATTAAAAAAAGAAGAGGAAAAGAGAAAAAAAGCAGGCAATATTTCTGGTCAGCTCTGACACAGCCCATTCTCCTTGCTGCCGTGTTTATACTTCAATACTGATCAACACAGAAAGAGAAGAAAAGAGAACAACTTAGTACCTGCATCTTCCCCGCAGCAACCTGGAAATGGATCAGTCATCACTGTTGTACAGATCTGGGCTCTAGCAAAAGGGGGTTTCAGCACGGAAGATGGTCTCGTTGCACGGCAGCAATGGAGGCACTAGTGACACTTACTGAAGTTTTGCCACCTTAGCAGTCTTCTCAGGGAGAAGCGATCACTGCATCCCAAAAGAGAACTCTCAGCTGTACAAGCCTTTTCAAGCTGAACCTGTTCTCAGGCAGAAGTACCATGTACATGCCTGATCTAATTGAAAAATGTGGGGAGAAAAAAACCCACTGTCGACTTCAGCAGGATTTTGGCAAGGGTGTTTAGGCACTGTTAAAGCGCAGAAAAATGAGCTAGCAGAATTGGGTAAGCACTGTTTTCCTTTTAGCTGAGGAAAGGTGCTCCTGCAGTAACATTGCTCCTCCTGTCTTTGCCTTTTAAATACCCAGTAATATAAATATTAGATGCATGTTAAGCCTCAGATCCATCAAACAGCTCCTTATCTTAAAGCACATGAATACTTTTGGCCCTAGTAAGCACATTTAAATGGTAGCTAAAGGACCAGAAACATGGAATCAAGCGAACCAAATTTCTGGTGTGTGAAGAGACGAATCTCTGCACTTCCTCATGCCAGGGATTGACTTGGGCCAGGTGTCATTAAGAAGTAAGTCCATGAATAATTTTGCATCCAATCCATCATTATACCAGCAATACTCATAGCTTGTGATAGTACTATAGATTTACAATGGTTAGGAAAATATGATGCCCAGCTTACTTTCCCACCAGTCATTATTACATGGGAAAGTGAGCGATTTTCTTTAAATCCATTAGCATAACATCAGTGCTTAGAGGGACCAGACTGGAGCAGACACTTTACAAGTCTTTCAGGCCAACAAAGCCAAACTGAGGACCCTTTTTTAGGAGCATAGCTTTTACCTCCCAAACAAGAAAACACTGTTGGCCAGTACAGGCTGTGGATACTTGCAATGTGGGGCAATAAAGCTGGTATTCCTGACTCATTCCCAGCTCTGGTTGCTCTGTAACAACCCACTTCTTCACTACAGCCTATTGAATGAGCAGCTCGGCACGTGGTACAAAATACAAGGAGGGAGCTTCAGGTCAAAACGTTTATTCTTCGTTGCAGCAGATGAAACACAGGGCTCCTGGGTGGGCATAAGCCAATACATATGAAAACGCACAGCATTTGCAGTTGAAATACACAGTCCTGAATTACAGCTGAGATCAATAGAGGAGGACGATAGAGGTTATCAATCCTGAGCGGTCTCTGATAGGTAGAATTGACTGGCAACTACATAATGACTCAAGCTCAGCCCAACAGTTTAGAGCCCGGGTGATAGATCTGCAGATGCCAGTCATCATAATTTCCTTATCGGCAGCGTTCACATGGCCATTTGTCTTCTGCTACCTCAGTTGCCTTGGTCCGGTTCAAGTGTTTGATCCTCCAAGGTGCGTCTGAGAGATCAATGCACAGCTACAGCTGGTTGAAGGGGACCAAATCCATTGAACAGTTGATTTGGTTCCATTTTACCAGCTTTAGCAAAGCATTTGGCCTCATGGGCTGTGGCCAGCAAAGAGGGGAATTCCTCGGGGTCTTTTCTCTCCCAGCTGCCTGGACCTCTTCTGAACTTGCTGCCTGATGTTGCACTGGTTCAAATGGCTTCACTTTCAGGCAGTCAGGATTAATTTAAGCTTCTTAGAGGCTATGGCTGAAGAGCGGGTCTGAATTAAAGAAGCAAGTTTAATAGCAGTGGAATAGTCTGCAGCAGTAACCACCAGCCTGGAGCATTTTTAAGCCTGATATTTGGCTCCATCTGTTTTGAGAGCCACATTGCTATTACAGTGTGACATAAGTAAAAGCTATTGTTTTAATCCAGATACTTTAATTGTCACCTCCTGCTTTCCTCTTTTCAGGGTTTTATGATCTGCTGTCCTCCTCCATGCCCTGTGTCTCGGTATCTGAAGTGCCACCCAGCACACAGCAAGCAGGTAAAGCACAGATGTCTTTTGGTACGACCGGTCCAGCCTGCAGCCGTGTAACTCAGGGCTGCAGAGCTCTTTTTCCCTAGGGATCCCTCTTGGCAAACGGGAGGGATAAGGCTGGAATACCTGAAATCCTTTCTAGAGGTTAGCAGACTCTGCCCTCCTACCCTATAGCTGCCCATGTTTTCTCCTCTGGCATTAAAATCAGTGGTTTCAGCAGTTTTAAGATCTGCTTGAGGCAAGCAATGGCTGTATTTGCCGTCACCAGAAGCCAACAGCAAAGAGGTGGAAAGGTAAAGAAAGAGAATGGGGAAAAATGAAATAACCCCCCCACTTTTCTTTCTTGCACTCTCATAATCAAGCAATTTGCCCCCAAACACCAAAAGCTCCTGCCCCACTGCACAACGGTTGGTGTTGCAGCACGGGGGAGCTGGTTTCTCCCTGCAGCACCAACACCCCACTGCCAGAAATAACTCAGTAAATCAAATTTACAAAATCACAGCAGCTCCGACCACTCCTGCAGTGGAGCCAATACAGTCAGGCCTTTCCCTTTTAACCTAGAGCCATGCGCAGCTATTGCACATTGCCATGTGCATAACCTATTTAAAGCATTTACATGCGTCATAAGGCAAAGGTGACTTTTTCCCCCTTTTTCCTTGTAGCCCACCATGCTGGAATATGATATAAGGAAAAAGCACCTGAGCTTGCAACCACTGCTCACAGAAATACTGCAAGTGGGCCAGCATTACGGCTCCCCAAGAAACACAGGCTTTGCATCAAAACACTAAGTAGTGCAGATCACTCAATTGCCCAAACATGTTACTCTAAGCTGCCTATAAATAAATGGAGAGAGAGACAGAGGGAGAGAGAACAGCTTTTTAAAAAGAGCTCTACAATTAATTTAAACCAAGTTATCTCGAGGTACCTTTTTAAGAGACAATCAAGCCAAGGAACTAAATGGAAACTTAAACCAGTAAAGACCTGGAAGTATTAAATTCATCCTTTGGTTGAGTTACAGGAGAAAAAGGAAAGTACTTATTTACCAGTGGTGGGGTCGAGGTGGAGGCAGAAGTGCCATCAGTGACTGAGGCTGCACTGAACCTGCAAGCTAAACCCTGACAGGCACACGGATTTCAGGTTAGAGTGCACCAAGCTGCGTAAGCATCACCACTGCGTACTTAAAACACACTCTGCTCCTAAGTACGCTTGCTCTGTCCCTGTCCTGTTGATCTGGGGAGAGATATTAGAAAGCAGCACCGTGGGAGAGCAGTGTGGGAGTTATATTGAGCATCTTCTGCCGAGGATGAGTGTTGTTCCTGCTCCTCTTTACTTTGGGGAGTGCTCAGGAACACATCTGAAATCAGTGCGAGTCGGCGCGGATGCTCTGTACCATTTTCTTTAAATCCTGCAGTGAGCTATGGGTGAGGTTTTCCTTTTTAGAAAATGAGGTTTTCTCTTCTGGATGCCATTAATCAAAACTAATGATGTCTCGCTGGTGGTGAGGCCGCCTCAGCAGCTGAGAAAGAACAGACCACGTTATGGGCTGGAGAGCGTTACAACCCACTCGTAGCCTGCCGGCATGGAGAGCAGAGCTCTCCATCAGCTGGGAAACACCACTCTGGGCTCTGAGGCTGTACAAGCCATCCGAGCAAGATGAATTACAGAGGCTTTGCTCAGACGTGTTCCAAGGTCTGAGCTGTGATGAAGCTCCTGATCCCTCCTTATGAGGCAGTGCTTATGCTCTGAATGCCCGTGGACCCCCAGCCCTGTGAAATGTGGGGGTACAGGGTTCAGTGCTGTCAGGTTCAGCAGGCAGGATCTGCCCTGCCCTAGCAGCCAGGCAGGGGTTGGTGTCACTCTCCCTTCCTGTCTAAGCTGATGTTGTAGGTGCAGCCTGCAACAGCACCTTGTCCTCAGCCATTGACACCACCAAACATAGTTCTGCTGTCCAAAGTGAAGCCACATCTAGAGATTTCCTCATGAAACTGGGTCTGACATTGGAAAGGTCCTTTCTGGCCCCAGGGTCAGGATCAGGTGCTGGTGCCACCCTTCACAGGACCCTGCTTGTACCCCTGCCTGCCTTTTGCACAGGCACATCCCTGAGTTGAGCGAAGTCCATGAACGCTGCAGAATGGCACTGAAGAGCCATGGGCACATTGAGCAACTGATGTGTTAGAGGCAAATCAAAACCAGAACAACAAATCAAACCTGTGCATCACCTTTCCCTCTCTGTTGGCCATTGCCTAATGCCTCTGGTTTGCTTTTGGCTCAAGGGTCAGCTACACTATTAACAGTAACAAGCATGAGAATGGGCAAAAGCCCCACATCACCAAACCACTACCATGGTAAGTAGGATCAGTAGCAGGCAACATAAGAGAATTTGCTGTATTGAAGATGTTTCCACCTTAGCCTCAATATTCTAATAAAGATGTATTATGGACAGTCCAGAAAAGCCAAAGAATTTATCAGCATTTGTCAATATTCTTAATGAAGCAGAAGATTCAACATGCAATAGAATTAGCCTACAATGAACCCTTGCATAGGGCCCATCCTTCTGAGTCCAGAAATCTCCTGCCTATTCCAGTCCAATACCCTTTTGAGAAATGAGCATCTCTTGAAGCCATTATCATTATAAGCTAAAAGGCCAAATGAGACAAAGTACCGTTGCTCTTCATCTGAATAAACAAATCATTTTTAGATCAAATGCATTAACAATTTATCATTCTAAAATCCAATCAAAAGGAAAAAACAACAATACAGAAAATTGATTTCCTACAGCTTTATCTTAATGAAGTGTACATTCCCTTTGTAATTAGCTTTGGAAGGTTTTTTCCCCTTTCCTCAAGCTAATGTGTTATTTGATTTCCATCCAAACATGACTAAATTGGAGGAAATTTCCCCCAAATGAAGTGGTTTTTGATAATACAGGAAGACGTCTACTCACTCACATTGCTATTATTTCCACCAAACAGCCATACTTGTACTGCAGATGATTCAACTTTATTGCACGGTGTCTTTGCGTGGATGCTTAAATCAATGCCACAGCCATTGTATTCTGCACAATGTGCCATTTGCAAACCAGAAAATACGACCTCACCCCTTTTATCCTTTTCCTTACAGACATCAAATATTAATTTAACTTGTATTATTGCAGGGGAAAAGTGGACTGTGTTTTATTAACATCTCTGAAATTACAGATATTCAACCCCAAAAAGTAGGCTCCAGACAAGGCTCGAGAGTCTTCCGCTTGGATTTTATTTGACTTAATTAAAAAGCACTCAGTTCCTTTGTGCACTGAAGTAGTTGCTGACATTGCAGTAGCCACTCAGTCTTTCAAACCAAAACTATTACCTGAACTTAATAAAGTGTCTATTTAATTTATACACCCCCATGAACTCACCTGTCTCCCACAGACACAATGTGGTGCTTGCTAACGACCAGCAAAGGCAGCAAGTTAACAGCAAACTCCTCAGCACCTCAGGGGAACTTTGCTGCCCCATAACATAATTTCCATCACCTTTTATCTGCCTTCTCTGACATTAATACTGTTATCCATGATCCAATGATCCACTGTGCACTGCTGGAAACACTTTTTGCCAAGCCACCTTTCTGTTCCTCCCCTAAATCTCTCTTTTCTTCTTTAAATGATGCTGAACAGAGGACTATTGCTTTCATCCTGCTTCACTGAGAATTTCTTTAAATGCAATGGCTAATTTGATAGTCTGGTTTTATTTGGATGTATTGCCAAGGCACACAGCAACATCTATGATAGAGAATAAAGCCCCAACCCCTACAATTATCACCTTATTCCTTAGTTATACAGAACACCAAAAGTCACCTTATCGGGACCTTGGCTTTGAATATGAGAATCTCTGCCTTCATCCAAATTGTGGTCCTATGTAAAAGAACGGTCCTATTTCAAGCACAGACCTGATCTACTCTAGCAGAGCAGAGCACTGACACCTGCAGCGAGCTGCAAATTCTCTGGCTCCATGCAGGATCTAGACGGATCCTCCAAAGCCATTTGCCTGGAACACGAGGCTCTGAGCAGGTCTCTGGGAGCGGCACCTCCTGAAACTGGTGGCAATAGTTGCAGGACTGGGTATTTTGGGGTTTTAACTCACACCCTCCAAAGAGAACAAAGCCGTTCTCCAATACAGTTTGTGCGTTTTATGGACCGAACAATTAAAGAGGTTTTAAACCATGTGCTGACTGCATGATTCCATACAGGGCCGTGTACTCAGCGTTTTTAAACAGCAACTGATACGAGATACCACTTAATAGTACAAAACACCAGCAATCCTGTTAAAATCAATAGAAAATTAGATGCTATGAAAATGCAATATGTGTCCAATTAGTTATAATTGGAGCAAATGGTGGTGCAGATAAACTCCTGGAAAAAAGACATATTTGGCCACAGCACTACCTGCCTGCTTTCGGCACGGCACAGTAGCGGCGGCGGCGGGCTCGGCTGTACCCTCTAGCATGAAGAATGATCTATCTAATACACTTACGTTAACTGTTATCTAATTACAGAGTTGCTCAGAGCCTGCAGGACTGCCTTGATGCACCACTGTGCATGGTGAAAAATGATCCTCTGTCACACGGAAACCTCCCTGTTGGACTTGACAAATTATGCCAACAAACCTGCTTAAGAACTAAAAAATCCTTGGACACGGTGACAGGCAGAGAAAGATGCTGTTTTGGGACAGATATTTATTTATGTATCTGGCACAGTTCAAGCACTGTGGCTCAGCCCTGTGGATACTCACTTTTCCCCCTGCCTGTCTGTTATATCAATTTAAAACTCCTTCCCACCGATTATTTTTCAGGCTTCTTTCAACTCCTAAAAACTCAGCTGCATGGTAAAATGAGAACTAGGTTATGCAATTCTAACGCTTTATTTTTAACATCTTTGGTGCAACATATTGGCCTCCTCTTTGTTTCATCTTATGACTAAAGAAAAAGAGCCATATCGCAGCGGCACAAAAGGTACAGCCCCAACCAAGCGACGCTCCAACCCCTTCCTGCCCTTGCAATGGATGGAAGCACATCACTTGTGGGACAATAAATAGTATTAATTTGGAGGGCATTTTTTCGTATCAACTTCATGAAGTATCAGCTATTTTACCAAAACTATTGACTCAGAGCTAAGAAGCAATACCTTTCTCTAGGGTTTGCATTTTAGTCCTGAGTTAGTAATTCAAATTATTAAAGACTTACAATAAAAACACAACCAACTCCTGTTTACCCAGGCCCAAAACCTTTTTGCATTATTGGACACTGTTAAGAGAACTGTCTCTCAAAAAGGGGGAACGAAAAAGAAGTGGCAGCTTTTATTTGTTACGCTGACTCAGACGAACAGTGGAACAAGGAATATTAAGACCCAATCCATAACTTCTGTGGCCGCTCAAAGGACGCATTCTTCCTTGACGCTGATAAAAGTTTAATATGGAGTTGCCCAGGTTTTTAATAAACTTGTCAACAAAAGAGCAAGGCAAATTGATGGGGACCTTCCCAGGAATAAATTCAACTTCAAATAGGCCAAATGAGTGTGGAGGACAGGGAGGGGACGGCACACGGGCGACTTTTGCTGGGCTTTGCAAAAACAGCGCAATAGATTTTAGCTGGTGCATCTTATTGTCTCAAAGACAAGGCTTTAGGACAAAGCTGGCTTCATTTAAAGAGATAAAGAGGTGCAGCTCCCTGTGCATCACAGCTTGACACCAGTGAGGAAGGGAAGGGGCAAAGCCTGAATAAATACAGCTCTGGCCCTGCCTGACTGTGCATCCCGGTCCCCATCCCACAGCAGACCTGCTCAGGGACAAGCTGCAGCATTGCTCCCGGGTTTCGATCCCAAATCCACTGCTGCACCTATTTCAGGACATTCCCTCCAGGTGCTCCCCGCACATCCATCCCCTCTGCTCAGCCAAACCATCCCCACTCCATGCTCCATCTTTACCCTTCACATACTCAAGGCTGAGCTTAATTCAAGCAAAACACAGTTCTTTTCCACCTCTGTTAAGGAGCTGGATCACACTCCTGCAATCTACATATACCCTTCGCATACAGGGGCCAGCTATATTGCATCCACACGGACATAAGCTACGCACACTGTCTGCTTTCTGCAAGGTTAGATGTGAAATCACTGCAGGAGATTCATCATTTTCTAATAGGCTCAGTCAAGTTGGTACCTTAAATTATTAAGACTTGAGGGTTTTTTGTTAATTTGTTTACCCAAAGTAAACACAAATATTAAATCAGAGCTTCCAATAATCTCACTGCCAGCAAATTAACCCACAGGTCCCCAGAAGGGAGCACTCCGTCTCTGCAACTCCTTACAACACTGCTTCCTGCATCAGCTCCCTCCTGACACCTTCCTTCACTTGCACCAAACAGCTTCAACAAGTCCTGCCTCCAGCCCCAGGTCACTTCTCAGATTGGAAGTGCTGCCCCAGCCATCATGGTGAACTTTATTCTTGATTGCCCTTACGTCACCGGATTCCTGCTCCCGTGGCTTTATCCGACTCCCCAAATGCCAGGGTTGACTTGCCTATGTAAGGGCTTTGCAGGGATGGCTCCCGTCCTTTACAGCTGCTGGGTGACTTCTGCGGGTGGTGGTCACGAGTCCCACACTTCTTGGCTGCCCAGATGCCACCTAATCTGGTCCCACCAGAAGGGCAGCTGAGAATGAGCACTATTTATAGCAGTTGTCTCCCCCATCCCCCTGGGCTCATCAGTCTGCCCAGGGCTTTTTTAGATAGCGGCACAGGTCCCAGCACAGGCCATATGTGGGCATGGGGAGGCATTCACATGCACAGCCCTGGGCTTCGTGGACAAAAAAAGGGGAAAAGAAAAGGAAAACTCTGCATCTGTTGGAGATGCCAGTTGCTGAGCTTTCCCCAAGCACCAGCACTTGGCTTGCCTCCTGAGCACCACCAGCTCCAACTGCTGAAACCTTTGACTGTTAAATTCTGATTTATTCAAGATAGATCTGTGCCTGGAAGCCTTCCCCTCGTACATATCCACCAGCGGCCTCTGCTCCTCCATACAGACCACTTGGCAAAAATAAAACTAAACCAGGAATTCATGCTGATGCTGGTCAAACAGTGCAAGGAAAAGTGCTTTCAGAGCATCACAGGGCACAGCAGTGGTCAGGAGAAGGCAGCCCATAGGACACTGCCCCACCTGCATACACAAGTAAACACCAAGGTGCTCATGGGTATGGTGCTGGCATGGCACAACCTCACCTAGAAACACAGCACTGTGCAGTATTGCACCCAGACTGCAGCCCCACTGTGCTGGAGCATCTCACAGACGCCATTGCTCAGCTCACTCCTGCTTGGATACCCCCAGATAGACATGGCCCTGCAGGGTCCTGGTTGAGCTCTGGCCTCAGCACCTCATACCCTGCATGCACTCAGACATATTGGGGTACCCAGACAAGTCTTTGCATTTCAACATGAGGACAGAGGCGGCACAGTCCAGCCAGGCTATGCCATCTCTCCTGAACGCATGCAATGCATCACTCTGCAAGCCAACACCAGAGCAGGAAAGTCCTTACAAACCCAGAACAAGCTTGCCCTTGAAGCAGCAACCCACTTTGGCCTCCTCCAGCTTTAGTGTTGCAACAGCTTCAAGAACTCCACAGCGAGCACCTACTCTGCCTCTGGGGGAAACTGAGGCAGGGGAAGCTACACGCCCCATCTGCAAGCCCAGCATGCTAGCAGCGGAGCCCGTGCTACGCCTCCCATGCTTAGAGCACTGGGCTGCTCTCATCGTGACCCTGTGCATCTCACAGCATCGCTGCCCGCTCAGCCAAGGTCAAGAGCAACTTCTGCATCAAGCAGCAAACATTTAACCTGGCATCTTCTCTGGGAGGCAACTGCAAGCGCGGTGCTTAAATCAGCCCTGGGCTTTCAGGGGAGGGATCAGAGCCGAGGAGCGAGGATATTTCTCTTGCAAGGAACACACCACCCCCTCGCCCACAGTCACTGCTAAGTGCAAGATGTGGTGAAAGTCTTTAAAAATAGATATATTCCCAAGCAATGCATGCCGCTCGCATCTGGCAGGGCAAGCCTAGCATGGAAGCTCTTTCTTACTGACTAAAAAGGATCATTAGCAGCAAGAGGCTCATACAACCTTGACTCTCTCCTTCTCTCTTCAGGGCCCTCTCTTGCTCTTGGCCTAAACCAGTCCTGGGAAACACAAGGGAAGCCCTGCCCAGCTAGGCTGGTGTCAAAGGCAGGGAAAGATACTGCAGTGCAGTGCTGATCTCTTCTGCAATCGGACGTGCAGACTAGCCCGAATGCTGAGTCAGCACAATTTCTTTTTTGATTGGTTGATCTGAGCAACATATTTTCAATGTATGCTAAAGGGGCAGCAATTAATACATTTCCCCCTTTTCCCCACCTTTCCAAATCGCTTTGAATGAACTGCACAAATCTCACCCCCAAAGTCACTCTCTGGTCCTAAATATTCCGAGGTTCTTTCATTTTTAATTTAGGGCATAAAAAAAAGAAAAAAGAAAAGAAAAGAAATTTGCAATCTAAGCGATGCTCACTTTGATCGACTTGTGCTGCTGCAGCTAAAATATCTGTCCTGCAGGTCAATCTAATCATGCTTAATAGCAGTTTATTCTTCAACACAACATTTTTCACGTTGGGTCGACAGTTTTAAATGAGATTGCTGATGCACCCCTTTACTAATGCTTTTACCAGGGCCAGCACATCCCTTGAAATACTTGTGCAATAAAATGCTTTATTGCTCTTGATGAATGCACTATTAAACTTGAATTGCAAACATACACACACACCCCCTTTTTGTGTGTGTTTTTTCCAGAAGAGGGTGCTGGGATTTATGGGACCACCTGTCTTCTAATATTCAGTAAAAGTACCAACAGTAATAACAGATCATCAATACAACAAACACAGAAAACTAAGACAAAAGGAACCCGCTGGGGAAAACCGCATGGATGGCACAAATTTGTCCCTGTGCTCTCGTGTGCACGTGCAAAATATCCATCTTCTACCCGCCGGTGGTTCCGCTCACATGCGGAGAATCCATCTCGAGAACGGCTGGATTTTGTGAGGCATAGAATAGAAAAATTTAACTAATTTGGTCCACTGGATTTATGGCTTTTACAGTTCTCAAAGCTCCTGTTCCCGCGCCCGGCACTGCACAGCCCTCAGTTTGCAGGATGGATGGGAGCACCTGAGCATCCCGGTGCTCCCCGCAACGGCACTCAAGGCTGGGAGATGCTCACCAGTTTATAATGAGTGAGAAGAGAAGCGGCATCATTTTAGCAATCAGAGTGGACCGAGTGCGATGCAACGGGCACAGTTTTAATCTAAAGGGGTGAAAAAGGGAAGAGGAGCTGCCACAATGCTGAAGAACAGCGCAAACCACTTGCTGAAGGCCTTCAGTGATCATCTGCTTCCATTAATATCAACAGCAAGGGGCTGCTGTGGCTCGGGGGGGCTCACATAGACACCCCATTTCATTATTAACATCATCTAAGCCTGGGTTGCTGGGACACGTGCCACAGCAAAGCCTCCCCGCCACCTCCGCTCCCATGCTGCGAGACAGCGCTCAGAATTAGAGCTTTGAAAATATTTACATAAAAAGATAAATCTGAGCACTTAGTGACTTCCTAAAGTTAGCAATTCCATGTGATTAACAAGCGCATTAATTCAGAGAAGGGGGGGAAGGAGATAAAAACTGCACCAGGAATGCAGGTATCTACCGTAAATCAGACCATGAGCACCTTCGCGAGAGCAACGCGCAGGGGCAAGAGGGTTTGAGTAAAACCCGTGCTAGGGAAAGAAAGAAAAGGAAGAAAAGAGAGAGAGAGAAATAAAGAAAAAGAGGAAGAAAAAAGAAAAAGGGAGGAAAAAAAGGAAAAAAGACAAAATGAAACAAAAAAGAAGAAAGAATGAAACACAAGAAATAAAGATAAAAAGAAAGACAAGGAAAGAAGGCAGGAAAGGAAAGCAGGAAGGAAAAGGAGAAGGAGAAGAAGTAGGGCAAAGGGTCAGCAAGGAAAGGAGTGAAATTTTATATACAGATTATATATAACATATAATTTTGCACTGTATCCAGAATAGTGAGATTTGTCCTCATTTTTCATCACAGATTCAAGCTAACATCGGCAATTTACAAAGGAGCAAAACTGCAACCCCGCTTGGGCCCCAGAGCTTCCCTCCTCGGGCTCAGTTCACTTCCCAGCATCCACCAGCTTCATATCTAAATCTGATAACCCGCCGAAGTGGGGCTGAACACCCCAGGGCCTACCTGGTGGGGACCTGGTTGTTGAGGACCTTCCCCATGTAGGGTGACTGAGCAGGGGACTCTGGATCCCTGCAGTGAGGTCCTAAGAGACCCCGTTGCTGCCAGCCAGCGAAGTCCACACTTCCCAAGGCCCAGCATAACCAGAGCATCATGAAATGCAAACAGGATGCTGTGCAAACCAAAGCCACCTGGCAAAGGAAAGGCTCCTCCTCTGCTAGGAAAGACACAGCACTTCCCACACCTCCATCAGCCACAGTATTTACGTTAAACAAATAAAAAACCTCTTCATAAATCCCTCCAAATCTCATACATAGGAAATCTTCCTGATACCCAGCCTGCCTTTTCAAACCCATATCCACAAGCACCTGCTTACAGTTAAATCCCCATTGGCATACCTGTAGCAAGTGATGACGGCGCTGAACAGAGCCGGATAAAGACTCCACAAAATCCAACCTTCGAGTCTCGCCCTCTACCCATGCCTAGGAGAGGATGCTGTGACGGACAAGGCTTGGTTAACCTTGGTGCAGGATGCAGAGGCATCACACCTATCAAACGATGCCTTAGGAGCCCATTAGCCAAGTGAAGAGGGCTGTTGCAATTGCTGGGAAATCACTCAAAATCAAAACACTGCTCTCAGCTGCCCCATGGAGGTGGGAACGTGAGTTTGGGCAGCTGGGGAGTGGCTATCTGAGGAGTTTGGCTTTGCCTGGTGTTACAGGCATCACACAAGAGTGAGGATGTTTGGGGCTGAAAACTTTAAACCCTCGGATGCGACTCTCACCTGCGTGTTAAAACCCAGTTCCCTTCATCTTGCCTCATTATTATAGGATCCTGAAAAAACACCCAACTATCTCACATTGCAAAAGGATAACAAGGAAAAGCGAAAGCCAGTGAAGGCTTCCAGAATTAAAGGAACTAATTTTCTTATTTTCCTTTGGGAAATAAGACCCTTACATCCAAGAGCACTCCCCTGGCTTTAGCTGTGATCTGCAGACTCGCCACGCCGATAGGGAAGATCTTCTTCCCTCCAGTGTTAAGCACAAAAAGTTTTAACGTGGGAAAGACTGGAGAAGCGGAATTTGCACGTTAATTTAAAGCTGGAACACTGCACACCCGAGTCACAACTGTTGGATCCTTTTTCTCTCTCTTCTCCCTCCACCTCCATCTCCTTTTGTTTCTCCTGTATTTAAAGATCGACCAGCTCTGTTTGCTACCTATTGCCTTGGTTTTGAGGTGGGGGGAAAGGGCTGTCGGAGAAGCAGGAAAAAGGAGCGACTGGCCTGCATCCCTGTTAAAACCCAGCAGCGGCCAGCCAGCTTTCCTCTGGCATCGCCTTTCAAAGCCCATGCCGCAGTCAGCATATTGAATATTTAATGTCCTGATGAGCATTTCCACCTGCTGACACAGGCAAAGTGACAGAACAATACACGCGCTGGAACAAGACCATCAATTGACTCCCCAGTCGGGCTGCCAGGTCAGGCAGTTAAATAAGAAATAATAATATCAAATAATGTGTCTGTCTTTCTCCCCCGCTTTGCCCAGGGTCACACATCGCTCCTCTGAGAAGGGTTCCCACCTGAAATACATACTTCTTTACATTCCATAGCTTGCCAGGTTCATATGGGCATATAAAGAAGTATGTCTCTCAAGCAGGTAGTTTCAATATGCGCATTTATATGGTCACAGGAGGAAAAATAACACTGATTTACAATCTACATCCCGAGAGCGAGTTACAGCTCAGTTTAAACCAGCAGACTTTCCTCCTGCCCAGCCCATGTGCAGACACACACACACACACACACACACAGCCCCAGCTCCTGCTCCTCGCTGGTAATTCCAGGCTTTGCCCTCGGCAGGTGATGGATTTTGGTCCCTGGGAAGAGGAACTGGATAATTCACCGGTCACAAAGCAGCAGCGCTCCGGTGGCTGCCCTGGCAGGGGCTCTTTGTCACATAAACGGCACAGAGTAAAAGCCAACCTCCCACTCCACCTCAAAAGTAGGTGCTTCATTCAAAATGGTAAACTTCCGGCAATTTAAAAGACCAAAATGTGGTTTAGTGGAAAGGATTTGCTTTATGCATATAGATATAACTGTAGACAAAGCCATGTGGGGGAAAGTTAAATATCTAGTATTTCCCAGTTGCCTCCAATTGCAATTTGGAAACAAAAAGCCAATTTGCTTTCAGAAAGCTCAAAATCAAATGGCCAGCTACTGATTTACAGACCGACCCCGGGAAGGACTGCTTCATTTGCCAGAGTAAGAAAACTCATCAGCCCCAGACAAGCAATTGCTTTCATCAGTAGGTAGAGATTAAAGCATAGGAAGAAGAAAGCATCTTACCTAGCGAATCCAATGATTTTTCCTCTGCTGGTCACTGTGAGTGAGACATTACCTCGCAGATAAGCAAACCCAAAAAGACAGCACATGCCTTTTGAGGAGTTCAGGGTATTGGAAAACAAAAAATATTAAGATGCTTCTAATAACTCCTCCGGTGGCTCCATGCTATAGGGTCTTGGGGATACACCTGCAGATGCGCGATGTAAAAGGCAGCCAAAGCAAGATGCTGGGAGCTCGGATCAAAGTCTCTCTGAGTTATTCCCACAGCCCTGTGGGGTTGTTCGGGCACCCATGGGGCTGGATCCCGCACGCAGCCATGAGCTCTCCCCCTGTCCCTCGCCTCCCCGCAGCAGCGCTGAGCTTTAAAGCTCCTGGAACAATGTGGGCCGAGTGGCAGGGCTGCAAACGCCGCCCGGGCTGAATGGGAGACTATTATAGGCAGGATTTAGGCAGGGAGCGACAGCGGAGGTCACGCCGGGCGCTGCCTGCTCGCTGCCTGCTCACTGCCTGCTCGCTCAGCACGGCGGGCAGGGCGAGCTCACCTGCGCCTGCCACCCCTCGCCACGATCAATGCCAATTTACAGGCAAATGCAGAACGGCTGCCTTGGTGTTAATGAATTTTACCGTTTCTCACAGGCTTCTAATGAACCCTTTAAAGAGGGTTTAAGTAAACTTAGCAAGTGGCAAACTAAGCACTTTGGAATACCTAATTGCATCGATGCTTTTCCACTGCTTTATAAAATATCACTGCCAGGCAGGGAGTAAATATTTCCCTGTAAATATTACCCACTGACTTCTAGCACCACCGAAAAGCAAAGGCCACACGGAGCCGGGGTGTAAATCTACTGTGCTCAGCCCCCAAAAGGGCTTTACACCACTCATACAACACCAGCACATGCTTTGGTCCTGACTGGGGGCAGCTCTCCCCATTCCCTGAATTTGTTGGCCTTTTTAACCATCACTATTTGCCTCATTCCAAGGCAAATTTCTACCTTTAGTTTGGATTAAGGGGAAGAGAGATGGAGCTGTGGCACCATTGTAATGCATGACTGCAGTGAAATTAAAGCAAAGGAGAGCTGAGGAGTGTGAGGGAAAGTCTGAGTACTTAAGATTCAAAACCAAAACCCAAACCCAACAAAAATCAAAGTGCTGGTGGGGGGTTTTGTGCAGCCAAGGCACTCCATGGTACTGAATTTCCTTCAGACTGACAACAGTAGGAGAGCTACTGGACTTCTTGGACCATTAAACATCTGCAACTCATACCCAGTTTGCTTTCATCTAATACATTTGACATAGGTTGTCATGATCAGTCCCTGACTCCTGCAACGAGCGGGACAGCAACTGCCGGCCACTAAAAGAGCACTATATAAGAGCTAAAGAAAAATGACCTCTTAAAACTGAAGACAATGCCACAACCCCAGCAGCAAAGTTCATCCTGGACATTTCAATTTGCTTTGAGGCTCCATGTGGAAGCCGGTGCTTTCCAGGGTTTGGAGCAGGTAAATGGCGTAATGGTGCTTTTAATGGTGACGCCAGAGGCACCCTGTGGTTCCCATCCTGCAGCTACCACCAGCAGCAAGTGGCGGTGGGTGAACGTCATCCAACATCCTCCACCCACCTGGGCTCGCTGCGCTCCCAGGCTCGCTCCCAGCAGGAAAACCTGGAACGTAAAATTCTCAGGGCAAAAAAATGGATGGAGACACGGATAGTGCCAAGGCCAAGGGGCAAAGAAAAGGGAAGAGCCTGAGGTATTGCCTGGAGGTGAAGGGGGAGGAGGATGGTGGGAGGACTGGAAAGCAAAGTGCTGTATATTATATTATATACCTGCTCTGCTCGAGGCGCTGCTCAGATCCTGGTGGCAAAGTCAAGCACAAAACTTTGGGGACTTTGGAAAGAGCCTGTATTTAAGGCTGGGTGCTGGGGAAAGCAGAAGCAAGCAGGATCAAGGCAGAGGCATGTGCTTGCCCCAGCGCAGCCCCAGGCCAAAGGGCTGGGCTGGGCACAGGGCTCAGTCCTTGGGAGCCAGTGACACAACCATCGAGAGAAACCCAGCAATTAAACTGGCAGCACAAATCACAGCTCCCTGCCTATACAATTACACACGACTGCTGAGTGTACGCTCTCCCCGGCACAGACATAAACCCATATCCATATTCTAAACACAGCCTGAAGATGCTTGTACTTGCATGACATGTTACAACTGCTAATAGATAGCATTTACATATTACTATGTATAAAATATCCATATGCATGCTACAGAACACACTTAAATCTGCGTGCATGTATGTACCACAGTATCCATCTCACAATACCGATGTCTATATATTTATGTGACAAGGTATCACCACTATCATACAAAATATAATGACCATAGTCAACTCTGAGCTGCAGAAGCTGTAACAGTCAATTGATGTTACACTTCATGTAACCCGAATTCCAAACCCTTGCAGGGAAAACCTAACTTCTCCTCCTCCTATTCCCTTTCTGCTCATCCACAAACCACGTGCCTGTTAATTAATGTTCATTTCTCAGCATTTTAACAGTTAATCCCCGCAGCATTAAGATCACTGCAAGTTTAGGCTAAGTTTAACCACATTTCACCCTTTTGCTCTCCCTGGTATTAGCTCACAGCACTCGTTTGTTGCAAATAAATAAATAAAGCCCCAATCCCCCCAGGTGTCATTAACCAGCCTGTGTCTGAATTAGGCATTTAAAGGCCAGTTTAACCTTGCAGAACGGTCGCATGTCAAAGTTCTAACATTTCAGTTCAGATTATTCTAGTGCACTGCTTGCTCTGCAGTTTGTTCGGGTTTGGTTTTGTGGGGGTTTTTTACATGCAGAGTATGCCACAGCAGAACAAAAAAGAAAGGGGGGGGGGAAGGTCTCTTAACCCATCCCCACATTAAACACACACCCAGCACATCCCTGCACAGACACACACAGGCAACACACACACACACGTACATTTGCCGGATGCAAAAGCCCAGATTTAAGTCCCCGGGTAAGTTGGATGGGCGCTCAGTCCTGCATTGGCCAGGAAAAGTGTTCAAAAACAAGCTGAGCTGGGAGCGGTTAAAGGCAAGGCAAGGGAGCAGGAGGAGGAAAAAAAAAAGACATACCAGTTAGGAGCTTCTGTTGCAGCAGAGGACTCACCAGAGCACTAGCTGAAAGCTGAATCAGCTTTCGAGAGTTAGGGATGCATAGAGGAGGGTCATGGAATCACAAGGTAATAATGCGCTTCATGCTGCAGCCGTCAGCCTTCTCCTTATAGCCAATCTCTAATGCAGGAAGGGAGAAAGAGAGCAGGCCCGGGGATGGGATTAGTCCTCACTTGGAGAAGAGAAAAAAACCCGACATAATAAAGCCAAGAGTCCCCAGGCGAAGGCTCCCTCCCCAGCCCCAGCCCCAGCCCCAGCCCTCCACAACTCCGGCCCCGCGGTGCGGCGGAGGCAGCGCGGCGCGGCGGGGGCGAGCGGCGGGGCGGGAGGAGCGCGGCTCCGCGGGGCTCCGCGGGGCTCCGCGCAGCGCGGCACGGGTTAAGGAGAAACAACCTTGCCCGCCCGGATTGCAGCACACCTTGATGCGAAAAGGGCTGCGCCTGCAGAAGTGCCTGCGCGCACCCCCCCCCCCATCCCCATCCCCATCATCATCATCATCGTCCTCCTCACACCCACCCCCCATCCCGCCCCAGGGCTGGGGGTCAGGATGTCAAAGGGAGGGGGTGCACACCCCGGGGTGGGTGGAGGGGGAGAAGGTTGCTGGAGGGGAAGGGGGGGGCAGCGCCGGTCAGAAAGCGAGTCCACCTTTCCAGTGCTTATATACCCAGCGAAGCATCCGAAACACGCACTCCCGGGCGAGTGGCCCCTTCTCCTGCTCTTCCCTCCCTGACCATATTTAGTCAACCACGGCAAAAAATAGCCCGTCAGCTGGAGCCTGCGGAGCAGTATTTGGAGTTCAATCACTCCTCGCAGCCCATTGACTACTGGTCCTGCAGGGTCCTGACTCTGCCTTTTTTTTCCCTTCCCGCTATTTTTAGCTAGGCCAAATACAGCAGGAGCTCATCTTACTACCCTCCGTCAGCCCGAGGGCTCGTGGGGCCCTGGCTGTGTTTGGTAAGCACCGGTGTTGGGAGATGTGGAGCGGAGACCTTGTCCATGCCGGAAGACCTTTGGCTCTCGCCCGTATTCATTCGTTTCCTCTCCATTACCTTCTTTCATTCGTGATTCTTCCTCTGCGGTAGAAGGGTGTCCAGGTGAGAAGGTGGGGAAGAAGCTCGAGGGATTCTGATTTTCACCTTACATGGGGAAGAACCAGGATTCAAAGACCTCACACTGGGGCCAAGTCTCTCACCATAAGGTCTTGGGTACCTCGTTGTTCAGCCATGTCTCCAACAGTGCTGAAGGCTGGGAAGGTGTTGGACTCTCTGTCCTACATGGGGAGCACTGGGGAGCCCCATTGCCTTGCTATGGTGGGTTAATGCCAGTCACCAACGGAGTGGTGTCTCCTGGGCCTTGGGGTAATGGGAGCTTTCCAGCCTCCAAAGCTTCACCCAGCAGTACACTGAGGAGGGCCAGATTTGGCAGCACAGGCAGTGCCTTTAGCTTGCACCCAGAAAAGCAGGTGAATGTGTCTAGAAACTTGAGTTAGGCCCAGCTTCAAAGTGAAGATGTCCAGGACAGCAGAACCCCGGGGAGGTCACCTTGAGAGAGCACATAATTGATGACAGAAGTGGCATTGGCTGCATTCAATGCTTGTTTGCAGCAGACCTCCATCCCAGAACACCTCCTGAATCCAATGCCTCCTCCTGCCCTGCCCACACCAGATCTCTATACCATGCCACCTCATCCAGAAGGTCCACATCACCTCCTTGCATCCCAAGGGCATCTCATGTTGATGGACCACTGCCATGGGCAGGCTTTGAGGGATTGGGGCTGGAGGGACCAGTACCTGCCAACGCTTGCTCAGATGGTGGATGTGGAGTCAGGGTAGTGCCCAATGAGGCACTCAACACCCTCTCTTCCCATCAGCAGTCAATGAATGTGGAGTGACACATAATAGAGACACCCAGTCACAGGGTCTGTGCATTGCTGCACAGAGACCCAGCAATGCTGATCCCAACGGATACCTCCACTTAGGACATCACGTGAGACTGTCAGGCAACACTTGCCTGAGGGTGTTGTACTTGTTGCGAGCTGACAGCAAGTCATCTAAGGATGGGAAATGCCTGCAGGAACCACCCCATAGTGCCACGAGGTGGGAAGGGCTCCCAGGAGGTGCCAGCAGTGCTTCCCCATGCCCTGATGTCTGAACTCCCCAGCTCCGAGGGCACTGCCAGAAATAGCCACAGTGGCTGACGTGCCTGCTCCCTGTCCTGGGCTGCTTTGGCTCTTGCTCTCTCTGAGCCAGCAGCTCCCCTGAACCCACGGTGGGAACTTGGGTTTCCCTCTGCCCGCTCAGTCCCGAGGACAGGCTGTTCCACACCAGCCCTAATCAGACAGCCCAGGATTGGGTGTGTGCGTCTGCAAACCCAGGAAGTCGGCTGTCTCTGAGGGGCCTGAACCATCATTGTTGTGGCCGTAACATAGAGCAGTGCTCAGGACACTCTGTATGACCCCAGGGTACAAACTTGGAACCGGCAGTAAGGAGAGACCATGGTTCTCCTCACTCCTCTGCCCCAACATGGTCCTTGTGACCACCAATGTCCCCTTTGCACCTTCAGGTCATTTCCCTGCAGAGCAGCCAAGGATGTCCTGCAGTGGCACAAACCACATCCTTTGGTTTTTGATTCCTTCTCTTTTCCAAGCCGCTCCCCCTCGGGCATCATCCTGGAATTTCAGTGCTTTCCCAGCCCATGCCCTTTCACAGCTGAAGCCACAAAAGCCCTCCTGGATGCTGGCTCACCCCAGGACCACCCCAAATTCATCCAGGGGGGGCTTTACCCAAAATACCAGCCAGCACAGGGGTAGTTCGCTGCCTGTTACCCTCTTGGGTGCATCTTTGAGGTTTTTGAGAACCCAAGTGCCATAAGTGACAGGTTCTCATGCTATTTTCAACTCCATCTGAAATTAGAGTCCGCTTGCGGAGCAGATCCTCATGCTCCAGCAGAACCCACCACCAGCAGCAGGGGAGCTGTTAAGAGCCGCTGCTATCGCAGGCACAATCGTGCCCTTCTTTGGATTGAGTGAGTTGTTATCACATCCCTGACAGGTTCCCTGGGGTTGAGAATCCATCCCGACACCAAGATATGTTGGGAACAGGAGCAAACTATAAACAGAGATGAACCAAAAGCAAATCTCAGAGATGTGAATGAAGAGATTGTTTAGAACACAAACCTGCTCTTTGCACACATATTTCTTCCCTTCACTAATTGCTTTACACCACACTCACCCTTGAGCTCACAGGGACTAAAATATTCATGTTCCTTTCCCAAATGCATTGCATCTTTTTTATCAGGACTTGGTTTGGAGCCTGCACCATGCACTAATAACGCTGGGAGTTTGGCATGCAGTATGCCAGGAGAGATGGGTCTGAATGCGCAACCACCGCAGCCTGATAGACTTTGCATGTAGATATGCGTGTGTATATATATATTTACCTGCACACATACATATATACACATATACCTATCTGCATGTGCATATGTAATAATAATGCATGTGCGCATGCACATAATAATTCTGCATTAAAGCTCCTTTAACGAAAGAAGCCTGAGGAAGATGCACGGCAGGCTGTAAAACTGAGCCGGTTCGAAACGTTGTGTGAGAGATTGCAACACTCCAAACAAAATGCAAGATGTTACTTTAAAAGAAGCAGGCCTGGGCTTTTGAATTTATGTAACCTAAACTGATTTTGTCTGTTTGAAATTGTTGTTGCGTGTGGGGAATCTCAAAGAGGAGAGGAGCAAAGCTGCAGACGTTGCCTTTGGAGTCCAAGATTACAAGCCCTTTTACTTCTCCTTGCAGCTCCAAAGCTGTTAATGGTTTGCTTCATTTTATTAACAGCAGACAGGAAAAAAGAAAGAGATTCCTCCTCGGAGCATGTGTGAGGTGACAAGCTGGATAATAACAGCTCCTTTGGAAGCTTTTATAGTACATTAGGCAAACATAGTGGATGTTTATAGACTTTTAAAAATGCTGATTATATAAAAATGTATTTTTAGCCTTCTAAAATACCAAGCTACTGTAATATAAATATTTCTAATAATATGCATATATATAAAAAAACCCTAAAAATGCAGATTATTGACCCAATTGGAGCATTTTTTTGGTATTGATTTCTGGTTTTCTTTGGGCCAAAATCTGATCTGAAACCAAAAGATGGAACAATACCCTGTGACAAGAGCCAGGTCAACCAGGTTTTCTCATCCGATAGAAGATGCTTTGCTTTCCTGGGATGAAGCCAAACTGACCAAACCCTGTACCCCATTTACCCTTCCAGCATCCTCAGCCACCTCCAGCTCCAGGAGCTGGTGGAGAAGCCAAGCATCTCCCAGCATCCAGCTGCCCGGCCACCTTCCCACCTCGCTGGTGGTGAGGAAGCTCCTGGTCACCCAGGGGTTGGTTTTTGTCTGTTTTCTGTGAGAATTTGTATGAATAATTAATGTTTTATTGGCACAGCAGCTTCACTGTGGCTCTCTCCTGTTTCTCACTGATAACGTTGCTGGGGATGCGCCTTCTCTCTTTTTGGTCTCTTTTTCTTACTTTGCCTCCCAATTCCATCAGTACATGGAATTAGCTTTTGCCAACGGCGGTTGTCTCAACCCAGATAAAATCTTTCCAGAAATTAAGGACTTCACAAATTGGCACATCCCTACCAAAAAAACCACCACCCCAAACAACGAGCGAAATGATGAGTTATTCTCTGCTTTATAAAAGCAAATGTTGGCTTTGACTTTTATTAATGACTGGGAAAGACCAACCCTGAGCTTTGGAGCTGCCTGCGAAGTCCCCTAAGTCAATGTGAGATCTGGCTTTTACATCACACGACTGTAACGCCTGTTTGACCCCAAGGAAGGGTGTTTATTTCATCTTCCTGCAGTTAATTTTCTTCCTTTTGGTAATTGAAGCTCAGTTTTTAAATAAAAGGCATTTTTTCTGTGTGCAAGGTCCCCTCTGTCCATTAACGGAGCCCAGCGCAAAATTCCACATCACTTGGGAAAATCCCAGCCCCACCAGTGAGGACAGACCGAGGGAGGGAGCTGCCAGTAACTCTCCCCCCAGATGAATGCAGCAATCGCAGCACCATTTTGCAGCGTATTTGTGCTTCAGAACTCATCTTCTAACTTCTCGCAGATGCCAGCTCCAGCCTTATCCACTGTACATGGATATAACATGCCCGTGTGACATACACTTCATTCAGTATGATGCAGAAGGTGCTTTATCCCCCTTGCCCCAACTGTTTTCCTTTTATTTGGTGTTTCTGGCAAGAAAGAAAATGAAATAGTTTTCAAAACTGATGTCAAACAAAAGCAGCATTCATTATAGCACAGCAGTAACATCCTTTCCTCTCGAGATCCTAATGTGGGAGACCACCGTGTCATGCTCTCCCCTTTTTAATTGGGAAACTGAGGCAGGAAATGGGGTTGCTTTGCTGGGGAGCCAGGGCATGAGCAGGGGGTGCTGGGGCTGCTTCTCTGCATCCTTCCAGTGAGCTCAGCCACCTCTGGGGCTTATCAGCATCCCACTGTTGGTGGATGAAACGGTGACATTAGTGATAACTCGATCAATACCCACTGTCCAACTTGAGTTCATTCACATGGTGTGGGCTTTTTTTTCAGTTCAGCAGCATGGAAGGGTTGAGTTCTTCTTTAACATTCCTGAAGTTGTGAAATACAGCTGTCAGATGCTGTTGAAATGATGGAATACAGCTGTTTCACTGGCTGGCTGGGAGATTTCCAGTATCTCTGTATGCACATATACACAAAACCAGCATGTTGCTTCTGTAGTTTGCGTGCATAATATAGAGCTCTTTGTTTTGGAAGATATTCCTCTGAAGACACTCCCCACCTCACCTCCGAACACAAACGGTTTTCACTTATTAGATGGGGTTTTTTTCCTGCATTGTTGGAGCAAAAGCAACAATGGGCAAAAAGGCAGCAGAACAAAAGGTTTCCATAGTGGTCTATCTGTTTAAGTATTTATGAAGCACCAATCTCTCAGGTACCTGGCTCTTACTGCAGTTTTAAAAGATTATTATGCTATCATACTATAAAGCAGAGAACAAAGGCCCACTCATAAATTTAGCCAAACCCCCCATATTTTCCTATCTGTGTGATCGCTCTGAAACCTGGGATCTTCTTTTGTGTCAGGGACATTTATGTCTTCTCCAATGTCCTTCCAACAATAAGCGTTCCAGCAGCAGAGATCACGTTATATACTGTGGTTTTGTTGGTGGCAGAACAAAATTAAATGAGTACATAAATTACTCTGCTCTGGAATAAAGAAACAAGCAAAAGAGCATTATTTTTTTGAGTGGCTTTTTTTCCTTCCCCGATAGGATGAGTTAGATTTCCTGAAACCATGTGCAAATTAAAAAGTTCACAGTTCAGGCTTATTGTGAAAGCTAAATCTCAGCCTCATTTTGAGAGGCAGCCTATTTAGGAAGACACATTTGGATTTATATAAGGACTTGTAATTGGTTTCCCACATATTCCTCGAGCGAGCACGCCTCCCGCTCCCTCCCAGATTAACATTGGTGGTGCTTAACAGCAAAAAGGACACTCGTGGCTTGGTGCACACTACAGAAATACCTCCTGATGCTACTGGAGCACTGCAGAGTTCCTCTGTGAAGACCTGGTGCCTCAACTCGCTCGTTCCTGAAATGCAGCCTGTACCACCCTCAGCAAGGTTTTGAGGAGCAGGAAGAACATCCTTGGAGGGATGAGGGCTGTAGCAGAGACAGCAGTGGAGATGGTCCAAGACTCCTTGAGCACCTCCACACCACCCCATTGAGCACAAACCTGTTCTTAGGTTTCTTATCAGGCTCCTCCATGGCAAATCTCAGGCCAGGAGTGCCTGGAGTCACCAGTGATGGCTGGCCAGAGCCAGGGCTGTACCAGACTGGTTTAGGAGCAGAGGAACTGGGAAGATGGGAGATAAACCAGATCAGGAACTGATACAAGAGAGGTGCAGGCTGGTGGGAAAACCAAAGGGCTGGAAGGGCTCTGCGCTTTTTTGCTCAGACACATCTTTTCCGTGCGTACAGGATAAGGTAACAAGATGCATGATTTATTTAGCACAGAGAAAGCAGCTGTTCAGAGGAAGTATGGGAGTTCTCAGGCAATCATGCTCAGTTCCTGAGAAGTCCCATTTACAAACGCTCACTGCTTCATTTTACCCCATCCCTGCACGTATCTCCCCATCAGGCTGTGCCGTGTGGATATCTTCAGCTCTCAGTTCTATGAAGTTGCCTGTACTGCCTGGATTTGAGGGTCACCTCACCACCTTTATCTAATATAAGAGGCTTTTTGTTTCTGAGTTTCTTACATTGTCTGAACCAAGGAAATCCTGCTGCGCTGTGTCAAGGGTATTAAAAACAAGCAACCCACTGCAGCCAGGGGCATCAATGAGGCTCCACTGCCTGCCCAGGAGTAGGTGAGACATCCTCAGAGGGACCTGTACCAGCAGCTTTGTGCCCGATGCTCTGCTGAGCCAAGCCCTCGCTCAGATCAACCTCGCTACAAGTTCACCTTTCACACAGGGTCTGTGTTCCCCCCTCCAAAACCATTACAGAGGACTTGTGGTGCTGGATGGGGTCAGCCTCATCTATAAGTTAATATTTCCTCTTTTTTTGTTCAGAGCTGGGAATGAAACTACATCACTTCTACAGAGTGTGGATGGTGCAGAGATCACCAGCTCCCCAGGCTTTGAGGCTCAGGAGCTGCCCTGGGAAGCATGGCACGTACCCTGAGCCCTTCTGCAGAATACCTAAGCGGTCTGGAATTAACTGTTCTCCTGCAAGTAACTCACTAATAGACGTGATTAGCAATTAAGAAAAACATTATTATCTGTCACATGGGATTGAGGAAATATTTGTTGCAGGCCTGTGCGTGACAGCGGTAGGAAGAGTGTCCAGGAAGGCTAAGAAAACATCAGTAAGACAATGTCAAGGAGGTTATCATAGGGAAAGAGGTAATGATGGGAGAGGACGCCAACAAGATGATCCATGAAAGATGGTAATGAGCAGCAGTGCCAGCCAGCAGTGTGCACAGTGTTGCACTTACAAGACAAGATAATTTATCACCAGATATAGGTAAAAGTTCTTCTGGAAGATCCAAGAATTCCTTGCTAAATCAGGAAAAAAACATCAGCAAAAAAATCACAGGTGAAGCAGTGAGCAAAAATCATTGAGCAAAACAAGTTGCTCTGTACTCATCATGATGGGCAGCTCAAAACTGTGCTGCTCTTCTTAATCTCTGCCTTGTGCAAAGCCCTCCACACTGGTCTCAAATGTCTGAGGAGCTTTTAATGCAGTCCCTGCCTCTGCCAGACCTTCAACGGCAATTAGGCACCAACCCATGCAGACAGATAGGTGCTTGGTAACATTTCCAAAAGCACAAGCAGTGAATTAGATGCTTACTTACAGCAAAGCACTTCTGAAATTCAGCTGAACTTCCTCCCACACTTAAAAGGCCCAAATATGCTTGGAAATCTGCTCCTTCAGGCACACTGCTATGCCTCCAGCTAAGCACAACGTACCCGAACTAGTGTGACCAGATAGTTCTAGAGGGGCCATGTAGTCAGATGACATCTAGACCTCACTTAGACCCTGGTCAGGTATCTCCAACAGGAGCTTTCCCAGAATACTGAGACACAAGAGCTTGATGGGAGCAATTTCATGCTTGCTACATTTCAAACTTACAGCCATAGCCTTAGCTCCTTCTCCCTAAGAAATATGGAGCAAATATAAGGGAAAATAGATGTTATTTCTTCCTCAAGCTGCTAACATTAGGTTAGTTTTTCATGCTCAGACTGCGTCAGGATGCAATATAGGCAAGAATAACTTATTACCTCTTGGGATTGTTGGAATAATTGGAGCAAAGCCTGCTCTTTAGGAAGAACACAAGTAACCTTTAGCCATGGTCTGGCAGAAAAGGATCTTCTCACCTAAAATTGTGAAGAAATTACCTTCTGGAACACAACTGGAAATGAATGCAAAGCCTTAACGAAAATCTTCTTAAACCAACTGGTGGTGGAGCCAAACCTAAGCAGGCTGTTTTTTATTAGGACATACCCTTCATGAGTTGTGAGCTTACAGTGGCACTGGCAGGTTTTTGCCCATTCCTTTTGGTCATGCTTCTCTATTTATTTAACATTAGCCAATTCATTCAAGTGTAAGCTAAGAACCAGTGGATTATAATAAATATTTGTTGAAGTTTAACAAATCTGTAGGACCCGTATGTATATTAATCCTCATTGTAAGTGCTGTCAGTTGCCACTTAACCTACAGTAGCTGTCTTCCAAATTTATTCTATTAAATACATATTTGAGATGACTAATTTACAGCATCAGCGGAATACATTTATGTCACATCCCATATTCGCTGCCTTTGCAGGCTCCTCACAGGGAATGTCTCAGGACCCGGGCAACACACCCCAAAGCCGCAGTGAAATGAACACTGTGAGAAGTTCACTGACCACCTTGTGAATCAGGAGTCCTGAGAGAAGCAGACCCAAAACCTGCGGAGGAGGCAAAGCAAGAGCACGTGCCGCAGCCACCTTCTTCATGGGGCCATCACGAGCCCACATCTTTGCCTCAGCCACATGTTTTGCTGCAGGCTGCTAGAAGTCAATGACCTTCTATCTGCTGTTCCTCCAATGAATGGGCTGAATTTAGCTTTCAGGTTCAAAACTTACTGAAATGCCCACAGATCATGAATGCTTAATCTACCTTTCCTCAGGAATCCATGTCAAGAAGCCTGAGGGTCCTGATCCAAAGCTTGCTGCAGTCAATAAAAGGCTCATTTTGATGCCATTGACACTAGCACAGCTTTTCTAACAAGCCCAACCACTAACAGCGCATGTGGGTTTTGCACACATCTGACTTGGGGCTGCAATTTGCCAAGCAATCATTTCTCCTTGATTTTTTGAGCTTGAATCGAGCGTGCCCCACAGTGCGTGTGCAATGAGGTGTGTGCCCATTCAAAGGTAGAGGTGAGGTGTGTTGTTCTGCAGTAATGGCACGGTAACTCCATTAGAAATAATAGTAATTATGTTGTGACTCACCTTAACACCGCCACATTACATCCTAATGACTGCTCAGTTAATTCATTTTTATTGCCTGTGTCTTGGAATGGAGTTTTGGAGTGTGCTCGTAATGTCTTGGAAATCAGGAGTGTACATGGGCGCATGGGGTGGCCCAGCTGCATATTGGTGCTCCTGCATCTAGCAAAAAGACAATGAAATCAGAAGGCATTTATGCAAGGAATAGGCAATGCTACCTTACCGTAGGTCCATCAGTAACGTCACCCTTGTTGGAAGACGGTGGGAAACGCAAACAGGGCTTCTGCTGGAGAGCGAAATTCAAGTAAACTTGGAAAGCAGCAAATGAATCATTGCCTGGTTTGTAGGGGAAGGTGACTGGGGAAGACACACTGGCAGCGTGCACCAAGAGAAACTGCTCGGGTCTGCCCAAACTGCAGCCCCAGCTTGCCTGCTTCATTAGCCCTTGGGCTAAAGGGAGATAATGACCAAGCTCATTGCTGCTGGAGCCTTCCCTCCTGCTCCTTTGTTTACAAGGGCAGGGCTTCTTTTGTCTGTTGTCTTTGTGGCTCATTATGACCATTATTTGGGGACAGGGTTTTTGCAAGGTGCAAATTACCTTGCAAAGGTGCAAATTACCTTCCCCCAGGGAGGACCTGCCCTCAGCGCAGAGCCTCCACCTTTCTGCTCCGTATCCATCCAGCCTGATCACCGCAGGTATTTTTAGAAGGTCATCTGAAGCAGCAGTCTCCTCCAGTGATTTCATCTTCTGCCTTTTAGCAAATATTGTTATTTCTCCTCCTCACCCCCCCGCTGTTTCAGATGGTGACAGGTTTTAATGTCAACATCAAATTACCCCATATTTCTAGCCCAGTTCCCGAGCCAGGACCTCTGCTGACACACGGAGTCACGCTGGTTGTCATTCACAGCAGAGGGACCAAGACCGTGTGAGCCTGGATGAATAAATTGCTTTCTTTCCTTTAGAGGTGGTCCCTCGAGGGCGGTTTTTCAAGCAGAGGGATTTTCCACTCTGCAGGACAAACAGTGCCATTCATAGAAAAAGTATGTTAATGGAAGGGAGCTTCATGCCAGCATCTCTCTGCATGTGCATCAGCCTCAGCGGCAATGACTGTGCAGCTCCAGCAACAGGCTGCTTCAGCCAGCCAGGCTTGCAAGCTGTGCAAGGAGAAATGTCTGTGTTTCTGTAAACCCCAACAAAATAAAGAGCGCTTTTCTTTCTCTCGTGATAGATTTCTTTTGTTTTCACCTTTCTTTAATTGCAGGCAGCGAATTTACAAGGGCAGAATGTAATTTTCCTCTTAAACCAAAGGATACCTGGATTTCAAATAATTCTCCCAGGTGTTTTAAGGTAGGTGAAACCTGAGGCCCAAAAACCCTTGCCAGTGTCCCTCTGATGTATTCCAGTAGCCAGCACAGGGTTTGATGTAAATTGACATACATCTTTTAAAAGAGCAACCTGGCCTGCGATAGCTGGCAATCTCATTTTGTTGAAGGACTTCTATCATGTTACCTTCAGTTTGGGGCCGAGGTCTCCAGCAGGAATTGGAGATAGCTGCAGATTCGTGAGGAGCAATGCTCTGGACTGGGCTGGAACGTGGGGTCTGTGCCAAGCTCAGCAGCCACATCTCACAGGGCAGCAAAGCATAGCAATGCTCTTGAAATCTCTGCAGAGAGTGAACCAGCCACCCAGCCAGAGCTCATTTAACCCAACACAGCTTTATTCACTTCTTACTCTTATATTGGTGAGCACAGCACCTGGAGGCTGTCACACGCAGCTCAGGAAAGTCTGGGTTTGTTTTTTCTGCAAGGTCAAAGAGAGCCAGGCAGGTGAGACAGTTTCCTTGCACCACAGCTCCATCCAGGCAGCGTGAGAGGTGAACCCGGCATGATGGAGTAGTGCAAGCACTGCAGGTGGTGATGAGCTTCTGATGGTGAGCTTGTCAACCTTGCCTAACCCTGATGGAGGCAAGGAGAACTGGAGGATAGTGTTGTTCAACAGGTACCAGTGATAGGTCTTTACTCAGAGCAGAGCCTTGTACCACCATGAAGTGATTTTCATGCCACTAATGAGACATGTACTTTGGTCCTGCAACCTTTTCCAGTCCTGGGAGCACTATTAACAAATAATTTTGTCCAGCATGTTCTAAAGGTCTTAGTTACATTTACTGTCCTGCCAAATAGCTGTTTCTTTCCGGTTTGGCAGGGAGCATCTCATTCAGGAGGGAAGATAATTGTCTGGCTCAAGAGCTGATCTATTTTCTACCCAGTGATGGTTTCCCTTTTTGAAAACTGATGATCGATCGGTTACATTCAGGATCACCAGGTGTAATATGTTTACCACACAGCATATTTTTTCCAGAGTGGAAGGAATGCATTAGGCTTCGTATCGTATCAGGGGATATTTCTGATGTAAAACGGTGCTGTATTAATGAGGCTACCCATCAAAATGGATGGCTCAAATTAAAATAGGGCGATTGCAGGCTCCTGCTTAGAAGTCACACGGGAACCTCCAGCTTACATTATCTGTAGAATTCAAACCAAGCCCATTTTTGGCTCAGGCATGTTTACATTCTTATTGGAAAATATATTAAACTGTATTTAATGCTATTCATGTAAAAGGTTGTCTCATGGTTTTGCTTGCTGTCGCCCAGGTCAACTGAACCTTGAGCTCAGGGCTTTCAGGTACTATTATAATTCTAATACTGATATTATCTCTGCAAGATAGGTCTGGGCATGGAAGCAAAGCCTTTCCTCTTTTCCAAAAGAATCACAGTGATTTAGGAATCATTTCACCTCTTTTTGTTACATTTCAAGTTTTACATTATGTTTTAATAAGTCAGTCATACTGTACAGACAAAAGGATGCTCAGCTGCTGCTCTAATTAAAGAGAATCACTGCAATGGATAATATCAACTCAGCAGATTTCAATGATCTTGCTTTCCCTGCTCCAGACTCCACTGCTTCTTGCATACTGAGCTTCATCTCCCCTAACTTCAGCCTCTAAAGACAGGCACTAAGTCAGTCCTATAGGGTCTCACTGTAAGATAATTTGTCCCATGTTGGCTCAGCCATCTGTGTTAAGCCGATTAATTTCTTCTGTACCAGCTCTGGGAGCAAACTGGGCAGGAGGCCGGCAATGTGTCTCCAAGCAATGGAAGAAATATCACTTTGCTATATCCCAAGAAAATCCCATGGGAGAATTATGCTTTTGGTGCTCCCATTAGCATCTGTGGCGGGTATCCAGAACTTCTCGTGGAATTTCAAGCTGCGTTCAGCTTCTTAGAGCAGACCCACCCTTGTCTTCAACAGCATCACCTGGTCAGAGCATCCCCTGCAGATTGTGGAGGAAGTCTTTCCAGTGCTACATTTCATAGGTTTAAATAGACAGCAGAGCTCCCCATTAAGATTTTATTTCTTCCTCTCCTCCCTTAGATGAGTTAGGTGTAGAAAAAATCACCTGTAGTTAAACTTAGTCCATTGGAAGCCATGAATATTATATTGTCCTTTGTGCGAGAAGGGAATTAAAGAAATGCTTTTGGCCTTGATTTTTTCATTTGAACTTCTCTGCTTGAGCTGCACTTTTCTATTACCTCTGCGACTTTGCCTTCTTTATGTTATTAAAAGTAATTTATGGTTGCCAGTCTTGCAGTCTCTAATTATTTCTGGCTGTGCATCACAATTATTAACTTGAGTATCCATCCTTTTTCTAACAGGATGAAAGACACTCAACCTCTTTTGGGTGAATTACTCGTAGGTAGCCGTGTATCCATCCTTGCAAGCCACTGTGTCCAGCCAGTAATGACACTTTTCTGTTTTGCTGTGTTGTTTATACTTGGTCCAAGCCACATGTTGGATTTACAATGAAGATGAAACAGTCACAGGTTACTTGAGGATTGGGTTTAGTACTTGGGCATTCTAAAGTATCTTGCACCGTTCATAGTCTCATTCAAGATGAGGCAGTAAAGTAGCACTCAGCATGAACTAGAATATCATAGAATATCGTCATATGACTGCTGTTCTCCTTTTATTTTCTTCTTTGGATTGCACTGGTTTTCCATTTACTTCTGGTGGTTAATGAAGACATCTGTTCTCATCCAACAGCTATTTGCAACTTGCTTTCTGAGAAAAGGAATAACGCTGTTTCAGCAATTTTGATCAGCTGAGAAAATCCTGCCCTGTGTTTATGAAGTCAGGACAGTCGTTGTATGCAGGAAGTTTCCATTAAAAGTCCCAAGGAATGGACGATGAATGGGAAAATTAGGTTTCTGAGATGAGTTCGGGTACCCCAGAGAGCTTTCGGAGGTGGATCTTGGGTACGAACATCTCAAGCAGAAATGCCCTGGCCAGGTATAGTGTTCCTGAAAATTAAACCCCCAAAAGGCTGGGGAAGCCCCCACCTCTCGCAGCGGAAACCCCAAAGCCACTGGGAAAACCCATTTTGTGTTGTGAATGTGCTTTCCCCAGCCCCCATGGCCCCTCTGCTGGCTCACATTGGAGTAAAAGCCTGGGCAGTGCTTTGCTGAATTCCAGATTTCATCTGTATCAATCATTTCCCCATGTACCAGCACTAAAATGTGTTACCTGGCTCAAATACAACAATCAAAGTGTTCCATGTCAAACAGCACATCTCCATCAGTGAAGCCAGGCTGGACTCCTTTTTGGGTCCAACCTCTCACTTTTCTGTAACAAGACCATTTGTCTATAAAGCACAACCTCTTCTGTATCATCTTGAAGATAGCCCTTATGGTAGGTGCAACTACATGCAAAGGAAGGAGTGGGGGAAAAACCTTTAAGCATTTTGCATTTATAGTTCTATGTCGCTTTATTGCATAGTCAGTAAAAATCCCTGCTGATTATGTCATTGCTGAGGCAATCAGGTGCCAAAAATACTGGGTTTTATTTCATCTGAGCAATAATCATTTTCTGCCTGAACAGTAGACCTGGTTATTGTTTCTTTCCCTTATGTTTTCATTAATTAGAAGGAGGTGGAGAGGTAACAAACGACTCCCTGGATGCTGAAGTGTACATTTTTCACTGTCAGGTTATAAGAGGCAATGGACAAAGACAATATATCCTGTCAGATGGGAATGTACTTATTGTCAGCATGGTTTGTAAAAATAGAAAGTGAGGTAGCTTTTCTGGATGGAGTTGAAGCTATCTATGGATGGAGTTTAATCTGACTAATTATAACCAAAGGCTTTGGCAAACAGCATCATATAGCTGTGAGAATACTGGATGGTGCTTTTTGTTTCTTATCAAGTCCAAGTGAATGTTAATGTGTGTCAGTGTAAGATCGACTTCTATTAAATCTTCTAAATTGCCATGCACTTCTTCACCCGCAATGCCTCACTTCTTCATAACAGCGCCGCGGAGTTCCTGGTAAAAGTATTAAAACTCTTTGAAACAGTCATATATCTTCTGGTTTACAGGAAGTGCTTCAAGTGAGGGGAAAACCAGGAATAATTTCTGAGGAGCACTTGTCTCTTGCAGCAGAGCAAGGTGGAGAACGGGTTTTCATCTACAGCTGAATGGTTGGCCAGGCTCCATTTTATCGAGCAGCTCCCTAAATCCCACTGCGATGAAGGCAGCCCTTCTGGAGGAAATGCTCTTTGCTACTGGAGAGGCACTAAGGAATAAACCCTGCAACCTGCGTGGGAATCTTAGGGAACTCAAGGAGCTTCTCCTGACTCTCTCTTGCCAAGATGTAACTCCTCATGTCAATACTGCAGGAGACCAAGTCAGCCAAGACCCCCTGATTAACTGAGGATTCATGGAGAGCCTTTGCTCCTGCCAACACATGGAGATGAGCACAGCCCTTTTTCACCCTGAGCGTTGTTCCAGCCCTGCTGCATTGCCCTCCCTGTGGCCCCTGCTTCCCCAGGTCCTCTCTAAGAGCTGCCAAGCTACTGCAGAATATGAAAACAGGCAAGAAAAAACCAGGATGAAGTTTTTCTAGCATGCAAATGATGAGTTGAGCTCTGCTTTTTTTCTGCACTGGCGAATCTTATCTTAATTGCATCAGGCTGTTTGAGATTCCCATATGCAGAGTGCTCTGTAGCCATAACCATTCCCACCTTCCTTAGCCCAAATACTTCATTACAACCACTACTCACCCTTTGCTTTGGCAAGGTCTGAGCAACCCCTAAGAGTCAGGGAGAGGTTCTTCAGCGCGCTGTCTCATGCCTTTCTCAGAGCACTGGGAGAAGAACCCTGTCCATCACCACCCCTGGGTCCAACACCCTGCAGTGCAGCCTCCGCTCACAGAGGACTTCTACTCTTGTACAGGCAGAGTAGTGCAGGCATCTAGAAATCTAACAAGCTGAGCATTAGCAATGCAAAGGGAGAAGCAGAAGAGGAAATTGGCTGTATGTGACAGATGTGAGGTGTACTGCTTGATGCATACCAGGTAAAGTGTATTTTCAAAGGTGGTGAATGGAATGAGATAGAATAGAATAGGCTAGACTAGACTAGAATAGAACAGAACAGAGCTCATTCTATGTAGTGATTGTGTATCAATCTGTGCTTTGCAGGCTAACAGCTTTACAGGTATGTCTCCCAGATACCCATCTTTAAGACATCTTCTGTTCTAAGAACAGCAGCCATGAAATCCACTCTGGAGGTCCCAGGAAGAGGGTGATGTTTAGGAAACTGAAAAAACCTCTATTTTATTCTGATGATTCACTTTGCCTGTGTGAGACAGATCTGAGACCTTTCCTTAGTTTCCTTATTAACAGATAGTTGCTGACTTAGAAGCAGTGTTAATATGCAGTTAGAGATTAACCCAGCCAAAATCTGTCCCAGCTCTCTTGGCAGTATCAGTCCATAAATGCTATGGTAATATTTCCAGTGTAAAGCTGTGGGTATTTCACAATTTCACATCCCAGAACAACTGTGATGACTGCTGAGAGCATTTGCTTGGCGGCATTGCTGCTGCTTGGATGGCTCTTGCAGATATGTGTATTTCAGGAAAAAAAGGGAAAGAAAAAGAGAGAAAAGGGAGGATGTAGTAAAAAGAAAATTAAAATTTATCTGAGCTGAATGAAGATTTTATCTTCCCTTCTGCCTAATCCTAAATGTGAAAGGTCAGTAATGACAGCGCGCTATGAAAAGGAAAAGGCTGTGGGGTTGATATAAAGGAGGCTACCAGTAAATTGCAGCAGTTTTACATAAGACTGCAGCACCAGGGTGGGGAATTAGATGATGCCAACCTGAGGGGCAGAGTCCTCACCCCTGATGGCCAGAGAATCCTGGGCTCTGGTCTTTGCAGTTGCCTTGGCACCATATGTGACGGGTTTTGAAATGAAAGATGAGGACTGAGCAAACCGTGTGGCCATCGGGTTGTTCTTTGCCCAAGGACATCCCTCCTCAAACCCACACATGCCTCTGGCAGCTGCCAGTCACTGCGAAGAAGCTGTTTTACAGCAACAGAAATACGAAGTCTCTTGCTGCAATTTTGATTGCCCCTGCCTGGTTCTCGGTGGCTGTTAAACACGATGGACACTGAAGGCCTGTTCCCAGAGCATGCCCAGCATTACAGCTCCCAAAGCCAGCCCTGCCTGCAGTAATAAAAGTCAATTAAAAGAGTGACCCAAAGGAAGGGGATATTCAGTTTTGTAAACAATCACCTTCATTAATAAAGGAAAGGCCCTATTTAAACATAGCTTCATCTTCCTGGCAGAATATAAGCAGATGTCCTAAAGAAAACAACATGCACTGTTTTTAACTCTAAACTTAAATTGCATTAACTAATAACATAAAATCCAACCATCTGGCTTTTTGGTGGGAGGACTCTAATTCCATTAGGACTCTAATAAATGTACTGCACTGTAGAGACATTTTACTTTGATAGCCTGGGCAAAAATGAGTAGCGTTTACAAGATTAGTATATGCAGCAGCCTCAGGATCTCTGCCTTGGAATGGCTTTAGATGTAGCCAAGGGGACATCACTCAAGGACAGAGATGATGGAAAAAGTACCAGCAGCAGGGGATATATTTGGGGTTTTCGCATGCCCTTGGGTGCAATGCCCGGGCGCATGGATGTGCTGCTGCCCAGGGAAGGGGAGATAGCTGGTGGCTCTTGCACTAGTTCAGGCTTTCAGTGAAGCAGCAGAAATGATGCAGGAAAGAAGTGGGTTGCTCCAAACCCTGACATATTTGTCTCTCTGGTGTGACCATTGCCATCCCCAGCACAAACAGTGGCTTTCTTGTGCCTTGTTCTACCTCCTGCCAGCCTTGTGTGTCTGCCTGCCCAATACATAGACTCCTAGAATGGTTTGGGTTGGAAGGGACCTTAGAGCTCATCTAGTTCCAACCCCCTGCCACGGGCAGGGACACCTTCCACTAGAGCAGCTTGCTCCAAGCCCCTGTGTCCAACCTTGCCTTGAACACTGCCAGGGATGGGGCAGCCACAGCTTCTCTGGGCACCCTGTGCCAGCGCCTCAGCACCCGCACAAGGAAGAGCTTCTGCCTAAGAGCTCATCTAAATCTCTGTCAGTTTAAAGCCATTCCCCCAGGTCCTATCCCTACATTCACTTGTAAAAAGTCTCTCTCCAGCTTCCTTGTTGGTCCCTTTAGGCACCGGAAGCTGCTTCAGGGTCTCCTTGGAGCCTTCTTTTCTCCAAAGCACCCCCAGAACCCTCTTGCCATGAGCGGATCCCACTTCTGATTTGAGGCAGCCCATGCCAGCTGTGAATCTGTCTGTCTGTCTATCCAAGCCCTTATGCCCACAGTAGTCACTTCTTCTTCCCTTTTAGAAAAAGAAGCTCAGCATAAGCATCTTGCTGTTGACGGTGATGTCCATGCAAACGGCACACTCATTGCACAAGAGGTGGAGCCTGAACCATACCCAGCAACCAGTAAACTGAATTTCTGAACTGGTTAATCACTGGTAGCATTAATTGCTGGCAGGACAAAGAATGCAGAATCCCATTCTGCTCTTAGGATGTTACTAAGGTGAATTAATCTGCATATGCTGTGAGACGTAAGGGCAGTTCTGTGTCCTTCAATAGGGTTGATCAACAAACCCTGACTAATGCAGCGGGCTGATTTCTGGCACACCAAGCTGCCCGGGATGAGTAACAAATGGAAATGAGTGACAGCGTTATCTTTCACTGGGAATTAACATGGGACACACAATTGTAGGTCCTTCTTTATGTCAGTTTTGTTTTCCCCGGCTCTATTTTCTTGCAGCACAGTCCTAGCAAAGAGCATCCATGCATCTTATTATTAATATTTTAAATAGAATTTATTAATGACATGCATGTTTGGGTTATTTTGGACAATATGTTTTCCAAATTGGTCTTTGTACCAAGTGACCCTTGTGATCACCTTCTCTCAGTAATTACTGGAGCTTCTTTAAAAGGCATCCTCTGCCCAGAAATATTTGTGAGTGAAAGCACATTTCTGTGGAGGGATCTTTGGAACACAAAGTCGATTTGCAGGGAGCTGCAGTGTCAGATGAGGCTTTTAAAAACTTGGATGTCTTCCAGTTTTTAATTTACATGATCATTAATACTGACTTACTCCAAATATATCAATCAGTTTAAAAAACACCTTGTCTCATTCCCAGTTCAGGAAGGAATCCTTAACCAGGTGAACGCTTTAGCACTTTCCTTAGCTTTAGGCAAGTGCTTAAGTCTTTTTGAATGGCCCAGTGTTAAGCACATTTTCCACTGAAAGAGAGCTGGAATTGAATGCAACATCCAGACCTGGCTTGAGAATAGATTCCTTGAGAAACTCCTGCATGGGGCACAGGTGATGCTCTGCACCCTACAGCCCCCAAAACCTGAGCCTGAGCCACCCAGGAGCCAACGTGTGGATTTCCAACAGCCTGTTTTGAGTTTGTGTTTTGACGCACTGCTACCACAGAGTGGATTTAGCTCCTTTTATTAATGCTGCTTATTATCAGCTGAAATAATATTTCCCTCTGCTGCCAGCACTTGCACAGCACGGTATTACCATCAGCTGGGAAACCCCTGCAATCCTTTTAACCTGGCGAAGGATGAACCTGTTTTATTTCAGATGTGGAAAGCTATAATAAAGCCATCCAGAAAATGACAGGTTACAGGGCTCTGTGATTTGGAAACCCTTTCTATTAAGTAGCCTTCTTGTCTCTTGGAGGGATGCTGATACTTACACTGGGACCCAGCCGAGCCCTTGAGCACACTGCTGCAAGAGGCTGCTAATGCCCTGTCTCTCATGATCCTTGTACTTCTGGCTGTTAATGTCATTTCTCTGTAACATGTTGTAAAATAAACACCCTTTGGGTTTTCTGCCTAAATCCACAATACAAAAGGGGAGTTGACTTGGATTGCCCGGCTGAATCATTAGAAAATGAATGCTTTGGAGGGGAGAAAAAGAGAAAAGTATTGCATTAGTGATCCCCCAGCTTGTCTTTGTGTCTTTTCTCTTTCAGAAGTCTCTCATGTTGCTGCTGTCTGCATTTTTCTCACAGTATTGATACATGAAATACAGCATAAATAACCTCCCTTTCTATTCTTAAGCCTTCGATCCTGGGTCACTCCAAGCCTCTTGCCAATAAGACCATTTTCAGCATCCGCTGGGCTTCAGGTAGCCAGCAATGGTCAATGAGCTTGGGAAAAGGTCTGAATATTTGCCCTGTCACCATTCAGGATGTGCTATCATCCCATCAGGCATTTCATCAGCCTTCATCCAGGTGGACAATGGGAATTTTTCTATCCAGAGATGAGCACTCATGGGATGTGCATTCTGGGGCTCTGATGTAAATCAGTGCATCCCAGAACTGCACACATAAATAGCTAGTTTTACATTAATTGATCTTTCTTCTGCTCATACACACAAAGGTTTCCATTTGCACTAAGGTCAGTGGAAAGGGTATAAAACTGATGATATATAAAAGGGGAAAAAGGAGTTATGTGGTCCAAGCCCATCCCCATTTTACTGCTGCCCACCCTTTCTGGTGTTTATGTGGAGCTCCCACTGATGCTGTTAGCCCTTCCAATGAGGTGGTTGCAGAATGATTGCTTTTCAAGGTCAACAGTTTCAGTTTTACCACTCTTTCTCCAAAAGGGCAGGAGAACAGCAGGTAGGGCAGGTAGGAAGAGATGCATAGATTAAGCAACATGATCAGCTGTTAATTAAAGTCCCCTAGGAAGAGGAAGAAATAACTTAACCCTTCCCATCATCACCGGGCAAAGCCACTTATTAGAGGCAGAGTGAATTGTACCTTTTCTTTTCCCTTATTCCTGTGTGTCAAAGCCTCTTACTCCCTCCAGTCCCCATCAAAGCATCTCATGTGTTCTGCTCCCCAGTTTTCATTAGGAGCTCTCAGACAGACACTTAATCCTTACTCAACATTTTCTGATCGTTTCAGTGTGCAATTGGGTCTCTTCCCTTTTGGCAATGGAACAACAAAATCACAGATTATGTATACATATATACAGGGGGTATATATATGTGTGTACTTATAAATAAGTACAAGTGGAGGAGCAAAACGACTCAGGCCCATTCAGGGTCCTTCCAGCAACTCCCTGAATCAGATATTACATTTCTGCCCTACTTTTTATACCCCCACTGCTCCCACCCTGACATTGGAGACTGCTTTTGAGTCCTGAGCTCCTTCAGCTCAGGAGGAGGAAATCCAGAGAGCTGTAGCTGGGAGAAAACATTACAGCTCCCTTGGGTGAAGTACTGCAGACTTACAGCAGGTGCCATGACCTTCTTGCTGACTGAATTTACTCCTTTCTCTCTGGATGGACTGGTCACAGCTTCATTTCTGCACGGCTTTCAGGTTTTTCCTCTGTTTTCTGTGGATTGTTCTTTAACCGGAGAAACAAGGCACATCTCTTGTCTGGGTGGTGTAGCAGCCTAGAAAGCAACCAAGAGGAATAGTCCATAACCAAAGAGAGAGGAAAGAGGAGGCTCAGGGTCTTGTTGGAATTAGAGCAAGTGATTTATGGAGCAGGGAAGGACAGAGAGAAGGATGAGCTACCTTTCTCCTACTCAGGCAATGAGGGAGGTGTTGTAGCTGTTAGGAGGAGGTGGTTTTCCCTTCTAGCTTTTATTTTGCCTTTAATCCCCAACACCTGGGCTCCTTGCATGAAAGGTGACTGTTCCTGTGCATAGGGGCAGCTTTTGTGTGATGGGACTCACAGGATCAAGCAGTGGAGCAGGATGTATTTTATCCTCTCTATAAACCCCACAGGAAACTCATAGCATGGGCTGCGTACAGTGGTGCTGAGAAACCATTTCAAACTGCTGTGATTTATCTGCCTGAGAAGACCACTGTGCTTTGGTTCAACTAGCATCGGGGCAGTAAATTAATCCTGCAATGCTCCTGTCCAAACTTACATCGATTCAGATTTTGTTGAAAATCATCCATTAGCCAAGAATTACTACCAGCGTTAGTGGCAATGCTGTAGTGTCATTAATTGGAATTAATGGATGGGTAGTTTTTATAAGAGATTTGAATGAAGGCAATATTCCTTTCAAAAGCCACTTTATTAGAAATTTGCTTGCCAGCTGTAAAAGGCAATGCCACAACAAGCCTTTCCCCAATGCTTTACCCATGGCTTGATGTGGTTTTAATTAAGGAAAAGCAAAGCACTTGGAAGTGGTTTTGTTCAAAATAAAAATAGCCATAGAACGGATAGCTATTTATTTACTGCAAAATGGGGAACTCGGACCCCGAGAGGCTGGGAAGGGTCACAGCATCCCTGTCCCTGTTTATTTACCGGACCCTGAATATTCTCTGTCTTTGGGATATCGAAAAGTGCTGCAGGTAATTTTTGGTGCCTTATAAATTGTTACATTGCCACACTTCTCAGGTGTGGAACAGGTTATAACCCTGGAGGGTTAATACTAGAGCTGCTGGAACAGCTCCACTCCTGGCTGAACTGGTTTAGGGTGACCCATTTTCTGCCCTTTCCAAAGAGGAATAAAACAGAAGAAGAGACAAACTGATGATGCTCCACTGAAGTCAGAGGGGCTCTCCTGACCCAGGATGTGTGAAGATCTTCTGTCCTGCCCTTCTCATCTCATGGGGATACAGGTGCTGTTTTATATGCCTCTTCCATGACATTTGGAGTGTTTACCGAGGCAGGATAAGACTGGTGTTCTCTCTTTATGCTTGAGGAGGCAGAGGCAGAGGAGGTTAAAGGTCTTCCTCGAGACCACGGAACAGGAGCTCACCAAGCTTATTGCAATAAAAATCACCTTCCCACCAAGAGAATAGGTGAAGGTTCCCTGTAGCATTTACTTCAGCTTTTAAACAAAGCCAGATATGGTTTTCTTAACTGTTTCGATGCTACCACAGCTACCTGCTGTCTGCCAATGCCTTTCTTTTCATCTGGGGCTTATTGATCTGCTCACATCTCCCATGAAAAAAACTCCATCGGTGCAGCATCAGCATCCTGCACCTGACACTGGCAGCAGGAACGCACGTGTGCTTTGTGTGACCTGCGTGCAAGGATGCTTTTTCTGTGTTTTTTTCAATGTGGGAGGCGGTGTGTCTTTGAAATGGCAAAGACTGAAGTGAGTGCATCAGGGTCTCACAAAAGTCACAGTGGCAGGGTTAAGGCAGAGGTAAGGACAGCCTGTATTAAGTCATGTGTATGTACACAGGGAAATTGCACTTGAAAGCAGTTAAAGAAGGAGTTTGCTCATCATTTAGGCAGATGGCTCATACAGAGAGAGTGCTCACACCTGGGGTCCCTGACCTGTGGAGCTCACCTGGAGCAGCGGTCCCCAGGCTCCTGCCTGCAAGGGACGAGGAACCACTGCTGCACATCAGCGTGCTGTCAGAAACCCTTCACTGTCAGAAACCCATCGCAGTCGTGGTCAAGGACACTCCATACAGATGAGCCTACTTGGAAATGATCTCGTTCCCTTTCTCTTCCTACGTCCCGTTAGTTTTCCTCTCCAACCAACCTCATTTTTCCCCTAAGCCTATGCACAAATGTACATTCCAGGAAATAGCAAGGAGCAAATCGCAGCACACCCCTTCAGCTCGCTGAAATCTCAGTTCCTGTTAGAAACAGGGGCTGGAGCCAGTTTCTGCAAACACATTGTGGGCTTCACATGCAAAAGGGGTGTGAAGGACACATTGACTGTCCTTGGATGATGTGGTGGATGCAGGGTATGCAGGGCTCGGGTACCCACAGGCAGGGCTGTCCCTGCCTGCTCCTCCCCTGTGCCACTGAACGTGACCCTTTGCACAAGAGCTGGGCAGGTTTCAGAAAGCCAAGGGGAAGCACAACAGGAATGAAATGGGATTGTCTGATCAGAATCCTAATTAAGGAGAAAATATTGGAAATATGCCATATTAGAAACGCTATTACGATTAATAGTGACAATACCACTCTTGGGAAATAGCCAAATTTGCACAGTAGCTATACATAAAATTTACTTTAGCATATTCACCTCTCTGCCTTGTTTGCACACTGTAATAACAAATTGCTTGTATACTGTATGGTGGTATTCTTTTTATATTTAAATATTTGAGGCAGCAATTCATTTTGTGAGGAGAGAAAGGCACGCGGAGGTCTTGGAGCTACAGAGCAAAGTAACTGATGTGCTGTGATACATTTAGCCAAAGATATTGTGAAAAACATTAAAAGCCCCCAAGTAAATATGGACAGGAAGGTAAATGCAGTAAGGAAGAGCTTAGTTTGGGATTTCCCTTGCAAGAAATAAGAGATCATGCGTGTAAGATGTGACTCTGTCAGCCATGGTGCCACGTTTGCAAAGTGATTTTGTCCTTTGATTATTCAGTTTCCTTATTAAGGGGGAAGGGTGTCAGTGAAGTCTTTAGATAGTATTTCCACAGGCAGCAATGAAAAGTACTTTTTGGTGGCAAAAATGACAAAACTAATTGCTGTTGCTGGTTCTTTGTGCCATTTAACTGAATCATTGCCCTGTCAGACAAAGAAGCCAACACATTTTATATATGGTTACATTTATACATAGACATGTATGTTTCTGTACCTATGCAGTGTATGCTATGCACATATTCCTCTCTCTCATTTTCTTATCTCTCTCCTTATATACCCATATGTACATGCAGAGAGGAAGGTGGCATGGACAGTGATGCTCGGTCATCATTGGTATGGGGTAGCTGCGGAGCTCTGTGCTTCCATGTGTAATTAAAAGTTGCTCTGTGCTTTGAGCTGTCAGAGCCAGGAAAGGTTTCATTGGCAAGCAGTCCTGCAGCACCCTGTGAGCCAGAGGGCAGTGGGGACCCCTGCAGCATCCATCCCATGTGGGGCTCCCAGCATGTGCCAGGAAGGATGTTCAGCCCTGCACCAGGCTGGGATGCCGGATTGGATTCGGTTCTGTGCTGCACCAGCACGAGCAGGGATGTGCAGGAAGGTCCTCAGCTCCAACAGTCCTGCTCCACACCGGTGCTGGGGTAACCGAATTTCTTCCAAATAGTGATATTGGTTGAGAAAGAAAAGAGAAAGAAGGGTTTCTATGCACAGAAAAAGAAGTTGGAGGAGAAAGCAGCTGGAAAACAGCTGGAAGCTACACCGCGGTGCAGTCACAAGCAAATGGACTGCCAGGGCTTGTCCTCAGGATTAGCTTTATCCCATACAACCAGCTTCATGGATGCTGCTTTCACCTGGGAAGGAGACAAGATGGACTCTAGACCCTTTGAAAGGATAAAAGGATTACCTATTGCATCCAGAGATCCTGGGGCTTACTGCTTGCACATGACAGCACTACTGAGCACAAGCCCTTTCCCAGCTCCACATGAGGAGCAGCCCCAGCAGGATCATGGTGCTGCATTCCCATACCAAACAATTAGTCACACGTAAACTGATCTTCCCTCTCTCTTGGGTTGTTACGGGACATCCCCTGACCAAAATACAGCCAAGAATGCAGTGCTGCATTAATGCTCATTGGAAATGCAGGACAGATCCCCAGCTGGTGTAAGCTGTCAGAGCTCCCTGAAGCCTACAAAGGTTTTATCATTTGGATCAACTATAGATTGCCCCAAAGGCTTTAAAATCAACAATTCGCAACACTGGTACAATGCCTATAACTGATCATTCTCAGGACACCCACCTTCTTATTTAATAAAGCTTTCAAGTCTCTTTGTATTTTATTCATAGGAGCAGTAAAAAATCCAAGGACCCGGTATAAAGACTCATTTATTCTCTTCTACATGGCACTATAAATTTACACTGCATTTGCAAACTAAGAGCCCATATCTTAGGGCAAACCAGAGCTCCAAAGTGAGAGCGAGAATGGCTTTCAAAAGGCCAATCTGTCCCAACTAGAGATTGTGTTGAGAGCTAAAATTTACAGCCATAAACCCTGAAAATGAGAAATTAGATCTAGAGTTTAGTTTTATTGTTGGAGCTGGTCTGGTCTTTACTAGTTTGCAAACACAGAGCTGTTTCTGCATTCATTCCTCTCATGCATAAATATAATACATAATACAGTGAGGGGAAATGGGGCTAGAGATGCATTATATGTGGCACACTCAATGCCCTGGGCCATCAGCATGAAACCCATCACATGTTGGATGCATCCCTTGCATCCCATGCATAACAGTAACATGCTGGAGAAGTCAAGCTTTCCATACTGTAAATACACTGGGGTGGCTTTAAACCCTCTTTACGTCTATTCCTTGTATCCCTTCGCTTTAAGTCACCAGAGAGCATGACGCAGGAGCCACGTGCACCAGCACTGGGATCTTCAAAGGGATCAGCACCCAGCTCTGCTCCGCTCGCTTCTGTCTTCAGCTCCCTAATGGGCAACGGGGCTGTTTCCAGCTGACCTGACCGATGAAGCCACTGATATCCCATCCTGGTCCTGGCTGCCCTTTCTGCCCATTGGCAACCCCGCTGCATCCATGAAATTCCCCCAGTCCCTGCTGCTCCCAACTCTCCCCTTCAGCTCATTCAAGGCGCAAAATGGCACAAATCCAATGTGATCAAATGCTTTCTTAGTGTCAGTCTTTTCTTTCAAAGGACAGAAAGGAAAGGGTACGGTGTGATATTTATGAGCCTCTCAAGCTCGCTGCTCTCACCAGAAAGTGCTCTCAGGTTTCCTTCCTCACTGGGGAAGGGACAGAGCAAGTGCCAGGGAAGGGCAGCTGCGTTCATGGGGACTGCATTAGCATCTGCAAGGCATCTTCCCGTTCATAATGGGCATGGTGTCATCATGCAGAATTCTCCCCACTGTCAGCCTGGCCCCAGGTTGCAAATCGGAGGGTGTTTGTGAGCAGAAAGGGTCTGGGGATGCAGCAAGTACCATTCCTACCCTGAGTTCAACCAGGGCACTCAAGCATCTTTCTGCAGGGCAGGAGATGGGTCTGAATTTTGTCCTGGCTACTTCTTTTGGCAGTTCCCCAGAGAAGAAGTGAAATGTCTCCTATTTGCTTTCTTTTTGAATGCAAGGTGTCACATACACTTGAGAAAACACGAGCAGGGGATGGTCCTCCATGCTTTGGTGGAAAGGTGGTAGAGTTTGTGTTGGGCTGTACCTCCTCATTTGGGGAGTATAGAAGCCCTCGCTATAAACCAACATGCTTAAAGCTGTTCAGAACTGGGGAAAATACTGTTTACTGCTTCTCATCTATGTGCAAACAGTTTGCCAGGTTGCTTCCCTGCAGGAAAATGATTGAAGCAAATTACAAGTGGTGCTTCTAACACCGAAGGCCAGATCCTCATCAGCTGCACATCAGTGCAATTCCTTTGCCTTAAATACACATTTGTAACTGCCTCCAAAATGAGAGGACTGTAGTTACAGCTGTATTATAATGCCTCTTGTCACGTCAAATGGAGGGCTATTGACAGCAAGCAAAGACCTGAGAAAAGCTGATAAGAATGAACTGCAAGTCCGGTTCTCCGATGTGATTCCCCACAACCCATGATTTATGAGTCCCAATGAGCTGCCTCATCTTCAGGAGGAATTGGTCAAGGGTGGCTTTTCTTGGTGAGCAGTGCCAGGAAGGTGCCAATATCATAGGTGTTTCTGAGTGGTATCTGACCTGCCATTGATCCTTCAGGGCCGCAGATGTCCTCCGAAAGATTTCCTTTAGGCTCAAGGAGAGCGGCATAATTTGCTATTGTGATGGTTGTCCTGCTTGCTCCTCACCTGAGGAAAAACAGCCACTCCTTTAGGGCCATTGCCAGGACACATCAGAGCCTCCCCCTGACTGTTTTGATCCATCCTTTACTTTCCATGCCCTCAGGGAAGGTGGAAGGAGCAGGGTTTTGAGCAGTTCTGTTGGGATTTTTGCCTAAGAGCTTGTAAGTGTGCTGGATCTCTTGGCCAGCTGAGGCACATTGATCTGACATTTTGCAGGGAGATCAGGGTATCACTCCCTTGGTCCGTGATGGGAGCTCACAGCTCCTCCTCTTAGGTTACCAGTGATGTTGAATCTCTTCAATTATAGAGGCAAATGAGATTTTCTGAGACAATTAAATTAACAGTTCTCTAGTTTGAATGAAGAGGATGATAGCAAGAAATGTGTGATAGTGGTGACCTTGGACATTGAAATTTTCCTCTCTTTTCATCCAAAACCATCTGAAATGCTTGGCCTTGGTTTACACCTCAAGGTTTTTCTTTTCTCCTCCATTTTTAAGAAAAAGGGCAGCCAAGCCTCAGTTCTTACAGGCCAGGGAAGTAATAACTTGTCATTTGAAATAAGTTTATGAGCTAAGATTAGTGACCCTTTCTGTATTGCACATGTGCTTAGGGGGAAAGGCAGGACTTCATGCAACAGCAGCGAAAAGGCTCACATCATTTCAACAGAGCTGGCACTGTACTGTTAGAGGGAAAACCCAAAACGAGTAAAAGAGAGCCTAACCAGTTATTCAGCTTGTGACCGTGCTGAGAAGACAGTCTCAGAAACACAAGGAGCAGAATTCCAAGATTTATTAATGCTATCATGCTTTCCCTAAAAGGATAATCAATGTACCCAAAGGCTCGGAATCAATGTTTGTCCTTCTCAAGCAGGGTATGGTAAAGAAATATTCCCAAAAGCACGCACTTCTGAGGTTTTGTTTTGTTGCAGAACATTGCAGTCAACTGCAGAATGCCTCTGATAACGAGGAGAAATAAGTGTAAAGCCTACAGTGGTCTATCCTATAGAGGAAGTAAAATGTGCTGGGTAACAAAAGTTCAGCCCCGAATAGACCTGACCTCATGATCTTTTAAATGTATGGCAAAGACTTTATCCATTAGATTTAGGTTAACAGCTTTGGGAATTTGCAGGTGTTAAATTAACCACGAGAGACATTTTCCAAAGTGCAGCAGAAACACTGAGCATGATGAGGAATAATAATTAAAAATTGAATTAAAGGACTATGGAGTTTAAGGAAAAGTGTGTGGCTCTCTCATGTGAAAGTGGCACATACTCGGGAAATAGGTCTGATGTTGTGGGATACCGCAGGGCAGTAGTTCAGGTACAGCTTGTTAAGCTTCAGCAGAGACCTGGCCATGGCCCATCTGCCAAGCAGAGACTGACTTCAACCAATAGGTATGAAATCTGAACACCACATAAACCCCAGCCACTGCACTGGGCAGCTCCTGTAAGGGGACTGGGCTCTCCAAGCTCCTGTAAGGGGACTGGGCTCTCCAAGCTCCTGTAAGGGGACTGGGCTCTCCAAGCTCTCTGTGCTCCATCCCACAGCACAATTTTGCTGCAGTTCAGGCAGATCCAAAGCTTTAACTCCAGCCTCCTTCCTCAGAGTCTTCACACAGAGCAGGGAATAAGCCGTGATGCCTCTTAGCTAGTTACCTGTTGACCATTGACCTGGTTTCTAGGTTCACTACACATACATATAATCAAATGCTGTTTTAGTTCAAGCGCAAAACTTTAAGTATATAACCCTGCAAAATCATTACTCATTTCTTTCTCTCATACACACAGCTTTCTTGTTTTCCAGCTGTGCCACTTCCCACAAGCATGCTCAGCATGAGAGATTACACATCTTTGCAAGTTTGGCCAAGATTTAGGCTTACAGATAATGCCCAGTGCTATCAGCTGAGCTGTAGCTCTAAATATGTAATTACTGATTTAGCAGGAGTAAGAATGGATGGAGTTTTTCCTGCTCTCTGCTCCTTGCTTAGTTCCTTCAAAACCATCAGACTAAGGCAGTTCCAGGAGGCTGAAGCCAGGGGAGTTGTCAGTAACCCATGCTGTTGAGGAGTATGGGGCATAAACACAACCAAGGCTACAGGGGAGAAGTTCAGCACTTCTCTCAGTGGGAAGAGCCATCTCCTTTGAGCTGCTTGAAATTATACTGGACAAAACTAGAAGATGAACTAGTGGGAATGGTGCATGGAGCCACCAGGTCCGTCTCCAATGTCCGTGATTCACATAGCTCCAGTACATAACAGTGTCCTGTTCCTGGTAATCACTCAGTAAGGATATTGGAAGTAGCCTGGTTATTGAAGACATAATTACTACATAATTTGCAGCTGTAAATTCTCATGATAACCCTGTCCCTTACAGAGGGGAAAAAATAACCTGGTGTTTTATTTACCCTGTCAACATGTGGAACTTTCCTCACAGCATAATTACATGGTCAGTAGTTACATGGCTGTCCTATAAACAAATAAAGACCCACAAATTCCACCTGTGGGGATTCAGGCACTACATCAAACCAACATGATTTTTAAAGCCTCTTCAGTGCATGCAATACTGCACCCGTGAAACTATTTGCCAAATTCTTGCCCTTTGCTCCTAGATGTGCATGGAGCATTTGTGCCATGCAAATAGCTTTTCCTTGCAACAGCACCTAATCTACGTGGTCTATACCTCAGGTATTCAGTTATCATTACAGCATCACCTTCAAGACCAAATTTAGCTCAGCATCACTCTCTCTTACACATCTATACCGATATTATAGAATTATAGCTCATTTAGGTTGGACAGGACCCTTAAGATCACCAAATCCAGAATTTTGTGTGTATTGCACACACAATTCGTTTGCAGCCTCTGCCCGGCAAGACAAAAGCCTACCTAGTTTATCCAATTTACTGGTGGAGAACAGTGTAGCTCCCTCATGGCTCCCAGTAGTATGAAAACTCATAGTAGAATTAAGATCAGGAGCTGAGTTTCTAGAAGCCAAATCTAAGACCCTGACCCCCAAATCCAATCTGTTTTCTCTGCTGGGATATTGCTTTCGGCCACTCCACTCCCTGCTTTTGAAATCTGCTTTGTTGCACACCCTGGGAATATGCAGCGGGGAAAAGCAGAGATGAATATGAAGAGCTTTCTTGCTTTGTTTATTTATATGACCTTAAAGATGATATCCTGGCATAATGTTGAACATGACGGAGAGAGGCTGACAGGGCAGTAAGTCCTGGCTACCGCAGAGCAAACCCAAAATTACATAAAAATACCAATTGTAAAATTACTGAAATCCATTAGCTTAATTAGCATCATTAATCAAGGCAAAACATCTGATACGTCATGTACTTTCACAAGAGATAAATGTGCCTTTGATGGAAACCCAGCAGGCTGCCTTGCTTTTGGATCTGCCTGGATGTGGAGGTGAGGCTCTGCAGGGCACAGGGCATGCACGCAGCTTGGTGTGAACGCCATCCTCCAAGCAGGGATCCAGCTCAGTGAAGAATTGGCACCATATTTGACCAAATCTGGCCAGGATTTAATAGTGTCAGGTCCACCTGCAGGAGTGTAAAACTGCCTAAAGATCTACGCTCATGCAGTATCATCCCCTGGTTTTGACTGGTTTCGAGACAAGGTTAGCAAGGATATAGCAAGGACATTAATAATTCCTGTAGCAACTACAATAAGAAATTCCAAGACTGTGCTACATTGTCTTACTCCAGGTTCATTGAGCTCTTGCTTTTGTTTCCTAGGGGAGGCTCTGGGGAGAGCACTATTTCTCTATCTGTAAAACCTTCCAAGGAGAAACGCTACAGACAACTTGGTAGCACACAGCAGCGCATCTACAGGCAACCTATTCCCAAGATCATGTCTGTCTTGGGGGGTACTCCAGGCTCTCATCTCTCTTTTTCTCTCTAGATTCATGTTTTTGCAGTCAGTCAGGTCTCCAGTGTGCAGTTCAGGGCATCTGTGATTACTGCAGGACTTTCTTCCCTTCACATCAGGACTCAGTTGTTGCCCATTCTCCCTTCCCAAGCCATGGCAATAATTGAATCTTCCTTGTAACAAGACCCAGCTACAAAGGCTAAATGCTTTATTCCCAAGAAAAGCCTGAGAGATAAAATTCACCAGCAGTGGAAGCGCAATACAGATCTTGGTAAGAGAAATAAATGTCCCTTCAGTCCACCACTATCTTTCCAGCACTTTATCTGCAATGAACCCAAACACAGTCCTCAGCTATTTGTATTGCTAAATATAAGAAAAGAGAAGTCAGCAGTTTCTGAGGGATACACTTCCATAAAAAACAGTTCGATGGCATTTTCTGCATTAAAGACATTATTCAAGGGCTTTTCTCCTTTCTCATATCCAGTTTCTACTGGGTATACATGTGGCTGAAGCTTCCTTCAACACATAAGGCAGCCAGGCTGTCACTGAACTGCAAAACACTCACTCCAGTGGACAAGCTGGAGTTGGATTTGTTAATATAATTCCAGGCTACCCTGGACAGTAATTGTCTGCATCGTGGCTGGGAAAAGAGGAGCGGACTGAGAGCAATTCTGGCTCGTTGCTTGTTTGCCTTTTTATTTCCCTGACCAGTAGATGGTTCGGATGGATCTGCAAACCTCTGCTGGCAGACAGCAGCACTCAGAGAGGCAGGACAGTTTTGGCCTGTGCTTTGCAGCTTGATGTAACACTGCAATGAGAAAGTAATCAGAAACGGGGATAGTTGATTGTAAGCCTTAATTAACTATTCATTAAATTTTATTAACCCACAAGTGAAACTGACTGTACCAAGCAATGGATAAAAGGGCTGAAGTTTAAGCAGTTCATGTATCACTCATTTTTATGTGGAAAGAAGGCTTATGATTTCCTTGAGATGGCCAATACATAAGGACTCCTCCTTGCTAAATCAGTCTGGCCATTTTCCTACCTGCCACTGATAAGGAAGTATTTACGAATTTATTCCTAAATTCAAAGTATACTTCAGGCCTTAATTTACTATTGTAATTATATCACTGGCTCAATTAGTGCCCAATAAAAATGTTATGCTATTGTACTAAAGAAATGTAGTACCTTTGAAGTAAATGGATTCACTTGCAGAGTAAGAAATCTTCCTCTTTATTGTGTTTTCTCGTCTACTACTTACAGGCACCCTTGTCTCAAATTGCCCTTTTTATTCTGTTCCTTGCAAGTGCAGTTTGTGCCTGAGCTCCTGATGCTCCCGCAGAGTGAAATACTCCTCGCTAGCCTTGGGACTGCATTGGGAAGCTTGGTGGTAACTTCACCTTCTTAAAGCTTTGCCAGCCTCATTTACATGATGATTTGCATGTGCTGCCTCCAGTGTTTGCTCTGTCATACAAAGGCTAGTGGGTCTGTAGGTTTAATCTCCACTTGCCTGCTTTGTTTCCTTCTTGTCAGTGATGGGACCTTTCTATGAGCTTCAAGGAAAAATGGCTTTATCTTTTGTCCTATAGATTTTCTCCTATTGCATTTGACAAACACAGGCAGTGCCCCCAGCCTCAATCTACCTACCCCAAACCAGTTGAGACCACACAGAAAAGCAGCCCCTGGGACCCCTGCAGAGAAGTTGCTTCAGGACCTCAGGTTGACCCATCCACACAGTGTTTGGGTTGGGGAAGGGGGCAATGTAGAGCTGCAATGGATGCCAAGTCCTTGTCTTGGAGCGTTCACCCTCCAGACAGGGCAGGAAAATGGTCAAATTGGACAAGCGGTGTGTCAGAGGGATGAGGTAATAGCACAGCAAGGAGACTTTGGCAGGAAATCTATGAGCTGGCCAGACAGCACAGGACAGAGATCCGTCTAAGAAATGGGAACGCGTTGCTGTGAGCAGGATTGTTGTGGACTCGGAGCTCTTTCAGACGTCATTTGGCATCGCTGCCTGTCCTCTCTTCGGCAAGCCTCCGGGTTTCGGTTTCAGACTCAGGAACTAAAGAACAGTCCAACTATTCATCCAGAAAGTTGTTTGATGTATCTTTGATTGACTTCAGTATACACGACAGCAAGAGCCCCTCCAGAGCAGAATCAGGCTCAAAAACCAGTAAAACTGGCACTTCCTGAGAACTTCCTCCAAATCCAGAGCTCTGAGCTGGGTGACCTTGGAAGGATGTCCCTGGGACAGATTTGCAGTGAGCCCCTTAAAAGATGATTCTTCCTCACAGAATCACATCTTGATTCTGGCGAGTGCTGGCTACAGAGCTGGCTGATTGCACAGCCACAGAATGTGACAAGTACCACACTGCATCTTGTCTGCACCTTCGCTCTTGCAAACACATCTGCCTGCAGTACAATGCGTTTCAGGGTTCAATGGCAACGTCAGCATCACCAGTTTCCCCTGCGTTTCAGCAGGGAATGCCACAGAACACCAAGCCTACATTCCTTGTGCTCTCTGTGTAGTCAATCCAGCCACATTCCCAGGCTTGCTTGGACTTCTAGTTTATCTGTCCTTGGAGCTGATGTGCCAATGGGTATCTTGGGTCTGTTCTCAGAGAGAGCTCCAGCCAACTTCTGCTCAACAGAAAGTTACCCCTACAGAAAACAGAGCTGAAGTCCCTGCTTATCCAAAGAAAGTCCATTAAAAATGGTCCACAGGTTTATCCACTGGCAGTGAAGCTCTCATGAGGGAAAAGCTCCGTGTGCAAGTGCAGAGTATGTGAGATTAATGCTTCCTCTATTCTATTTCTCAAAACCAACATATTTGACACTGAACATTAAAAACTCTAAATATTTTAAGCCTGGAGAATGTTCTTCATCTCCTTTTCATGTCTTTAAGGTAGATGAGATTATTGGAGCTTGCCATTTTCCCTCACCTCAAATGAAAAATGCTAAGAACCAAAGTCAGAAGAAAGTGAATTTTCTCTGCATGTACTGTTTTCTTAACGTCTGCCTTATTTATTTTAGCTGACAGTCTCTGTGCCTGGGCCCATGGCTGCTCGTTCTGTGCAACCTGTATTTATCCAGGTGGTTTTGTGCCTATTAATAAAGGGAATGTAGTAAAATTAATGTATCTTTTACAGCAGGAGAACTGAATTTATCGGTCTCACCACAGAAATGAATTTAGCGTTCCCAGCTCTCCCGTGCTGGACGATAAAGGTGTGGAATGGAACTGCCACACGAAGTTTTGACAGAGCTCATGGTTGTATGAAAAAGGAGTAAAAAGGGCCATGGGTAATTTACCACCAAAACTGAATCGGCCTTTTATGCCAGTGATGCAGCAGTGATGCCATGAAGGGGTTTTCTACCCAGCGACCAAAAAACTGACCTGAGGGAAGTAAATGGAAATGCAGAATGGAAAACAAACAAGCTCCCTGACAGATTTATCTTCATTTTCTTCACTTTGGAAAATGAATCTGGGTAATAAAGCAGACAATGGGGCTGGTGCAAAGCAGCATCCTTCAGCCTCATGCACTCAAGTGCCAACGGTGTGCTGGTTGAAGCCGAAGGATGCTGCACATGGAGGTTCAGCGGTGGTGGAAACCACAGCTCAGAGGAAGCAGAGGTTTTTCTGCCTTCGATCTGGTCCTACCCCAGGAAGAATTAAGCCAGCACATCCTCCAGATCAATATATAATTTACATGGCGGTCCCCACCTCTCTGAACCCTTCTTTTAATGTTTCCTAAATATGAAAAAAATCAAATATCTACTGTAAAAAAAACAACCAAACCCAAACCAAAACCAACAAAATACTCTTTTCTATTGGGGTTGATTGGGCAGCGGGTGCTGAAAGATTTATCTTGGCAGTAAAGCTGGAAAATGGCTATAAACCTGAGCAGAGTGCTTCTGTGCCTGGGTCCAAGGGAGGCTAATTGTTTGTTTGTTCTCCATGTTTATGGGTTATCTGCGGCTCAGCTGACAGGAAACCTAAACCTGAAGGAAAAAGCACATCAATCGCCATTATCTGCCTTCTGTGCACGCACTGGAAGTGAAGCCAGGCATAGGGGTGGCTCATAAACCCAATCCATCGTGATGCCTTGCTCTGTTATGTACCATGGATGCAGAGGAAGGAGATAAGGAAAAACATGGACTCACCACCACTAAGTTCATCTCCTTCCAGAGCCCACCACTGTGGTGAGGACATCGGTGCTGGTTGGGCAAGGAAAACAGCAGTGGGTTTTTTCCTATTGCCCTCAGAATAGAGAAGATTGATGTAAAGTGATGTGCAAGTGCCACAAGCTTTGGAATTCCCTTGGGATTGCACTCCAGGGGTTTCTTTTACCCAAAATGTGCTTGGGTGGTGGAGTGACATCCAAAGATAAGTGTTTTCAGAGCGTGATAAGCATTAGTGCAGTCAGAGATGTGCCAACTGCTGTCCTAGGGACGTTGCTGCCCGTGTCTCCTTTCTCTCCTGCCTGTTGATGGGATCTGTTGTCCATCTTTTGGTATGTTTTGTACCAGTATGGCACAGCAACCCCACCTGGATGAAACCAGCCCAAGCTTCCACTATGGGGCTTCACCACCTCTGAGAGATAGGCATCCTGTGATGTGTGAAGGACCATGAGGCCCCACTCACTTTCCCCTGCCCTGTGGGTATTGAGGATGGATGGAGGGCAGGAGCTCCTGGGGAGAGGAATGCTCTGACAAGGGATCCAGATGGGGGGAAACATTGCACAAAAGCCCTAAAGTGGTTCAGGGCACAGTTGCCTCAGCTGAATAGGTTTATATCGCTGCCAGAAACGTTCCCCAAATCATCATTTGCAGTGACCCTGTGCCTCTTGCAGTGCAGCAGAGATGCTCCCATCAGGCTGGGACACCCTCATTCCCTGCCAGGAGACTTGGGCAATGAGGGCAGAGATTTTTTGCTGTGCCACAAACACCTCTTTAGAAATCGTTCTGTGCCTCAGTTTCCCTCTTGCATCCTCTCCTTCCCACACCACATTGCTGGTAGCATGGCTGCAGATGTTCCAAGCAGTCGCTTTACAGTGCCCCACACACCAGAGACCAGGAGAGTCTGTAATAATAATTATTGATTTTCCAGCTTACTTTATGTTTTGCAGGGTGTTTTGTTGGAAATGATATAAGCAGCTGCCTGTGTCCCTATCCCAGGGCGTGATGCAGCAATGCCATTTTTTCACGGTCCATGGGAATAAAATGCTAAGTTCATTTTGCAGTGATTTAAAAGTTATATTAAGGCCCAGCGTTGGATGAAGCAGGAGCAACGTGCTTGTAACCAGATAACTCCAAAGCTGGAGTGACCATTTGGGTAAGTCACAGCTGTCACATTGGATTTATCCCAACTCATAGGCTCCAACGCTGCGCCCCGGGTTTCAGCTTACAGTAACTGTGCCCACCACGAGCATCCTGCAACCCCAGTAACACACCCAGGGCCACCAAACTGCTCTGCCCAACTGGTCTTTGGGAAGAGTGGTTTCTACATAGGAATGCCTTTACTGTTTGTGTGCTAAATATAGTAACAGCACAGGGGGAGTGCGGTCCCTGCGAATTGCAGGGGAGATTATTCATCTTCCATTTGTTGCACCTTCACGCTGGCAGGAATTACGTTAGCCAAACAGGATTTAATAAATCATTTGTTCGCAAACAACTGGTCATTTATCCAGCCCTGGTGCTGCCCACATTCTGGATTTCTAGAGGAAGAGGGGATGAGAGCCCATATGCAGGAGGGACAAGAAGTGCCTCCAAACCCAGAGAGCCAGGCACAGGCACAACCTTGCTCATTAGACTTCCAAAGTACTCAAAAGTCCGGGCGTGATAAGGAAAAGGAAGGCTGTAAAACTTCATCCTTATCTTCCAGATAGTGCCCCTGATCTTGCTTTTATTTATGCTGGTGTAAAGCAAAAGTAATTCCATCAGTGCCGCTGGTGCAGAACCCGAGCGTGTGATCTCAGAAGCGTGCCTGGCCCCTCAGCTGGTGTTTTCTACTTTTCAATCTATTAATTTGACAAAGATTTTCCTGAGCGGCTGCAACTGCAGATGCAGCCTGCGGGGCTGGGAGGGAAGGGGGTGAAAACGAAGCCATGTGCGCATCTTTCCTGCATCTTTTCTCATCTCCACCTGCATTGTTCTGCTCGGTAGGATTTTAAAGACAGCTGACCAGGTTTCCGGGGGGGAGCAAACGCAGACAGAGTGGGCATGAACATCGCCAGCATCCTGCATGGAAACCACAGTATGTGTTGGAGGCAGATCTGCAGCGAGTCTGGGGACGTCACTGCAGCCTCTGACTATCCCCAGTTGAATGCATTTCCCTTGGTTGTGGACTTATTTTTGTCTGAGGCTTTTTTACTCTGGTGACCAAAGGAAAACGAGTTCAGATTTGACTGTGCACAAAGGAAATCACATCCTTAACGTAATGCAGGCAATTCTAATTATTAGTTATATTAATCACTATTACCATTGCACCAAAGGGTTGTAAATAGATAACATAGAAACATCCCCTTCTCTTTTGCACTGTGTAGTGTTATTTTTTCCCCTCCAGCATTTCCTTGATGGCACCAATTAAGAAACACAAGACAAATGTTCTGGAATCTGATTGCGGGTGGTAATTGTCTTGACAATGAAGAAGGCAGAGCAGAGCCCGCAGCCTGCTGCTCTGCAGGTACCGCCACGCTGCAGTGCTGACAGCAGTAAAAACTTGTCTCTGACAGTAAACTAAGCATGTATGACCCGGAAGACATAGAGAGCAGATAAGGGCAGTAACAGAGACTCCATTTAGTGCTATTAAAATGGTTAAAGTAGACTTAGGATCAGAGATGCCAGCCTGAAACTTGAGAAGCTCTGAAAGTGAGGAGTGGCAAATGGATGGCCCTTGAGCCAGGCTGGTGCTGGGGTTCCCACAGCGCAGCCGACTCATCCGGTGTTCCCAAGCTAGGCAATTCTAAAAAACAAGGGTATCTCACTATAAAAAGGGGCTGTTTTGCAAAGCAGCTTTGCTGAGAGTATTGTGCTGAAAGGACAAGTGGTTTCAGCATCACTCTGTGGGATTCTGCCAATCGTTGCAGTAAGAGAAAAGGCTTTTTCTAATTACAATACCAAGAGACACTCATGGGTACTGCTGTATGCCCTATGCCCTGCAGAGCTATTGCTCAGGATGGGACGCATCAGCATCTTAAATATTTAGTTTGGATCTGGGTTGCTTGATGAGGTCTGCAGTGAGCGGCTGGCGCAGGCTCAGTCCTCAGCCCTGGTGCCAGGATATTGCTGTGACCCTTGAGACACCAGTGATGCTTGGGACAGTCCTTGTCTCTTCCCTTTACACCCTCTAGTGCTGCCCTCCAAGGACCATCAGGGCAAGGACCACTGAGTCTGACATCTGACCATGGATTTAACAATGCTGCAAAAGCCCCTTGGATGTGCTTAAGAGAACAAACGCCTCATTTCATTACCATCCATGTGACAAATTGATTTATGGCACAGAATGGCAGAAAGTGTCTGACACAAAAAATATTTTTTTAATCAAGGCCTGAACACCATAAAAAATGCACTATTTCAGTCAAATATATCCAGCTGCAAATCCCCTATATGGTAGCATTAAGAAGATATAAACTCTCAGATCTATTATAAACAACTTTTTAAGGTAGCTGAGGCATGGAGGATTTTGACACAGGGAAGGATGAGGGGTATCATAATTCCATATGTGTCCAGGCATTGTGGACTTCTTAATGAAATTTCCAGGGTTTGGGGGAGCTTTCGATATACATCCGTTACAGCTGCCATGAGTAGTACAGGTCCTTATTTTTCGCCCATCTCCCTGTAGCTTCCCTTGTGCTCCGTAAGGCTGAGGTTCCCTGGCACCTCAGGCACCAGCTGCTGTGTTCCATCTGATGTCCGTCTGATGTCTTCTTTCCCTTCTGTTCTCAGCCTTCCTTTTCCCTGGGAAACTCCAAGGTACTTTAAGAAGAAACCTTATGTCCCACAGCTCCGCAGCCTCTCCCTGCTCCTTGGGTCCTTAGTCCCATTTTCCCATCCATCCTTTCTCCCCTGTTACTTTCTGTCCCTCCCTGTGGATGCCCAGAACCTCAGCTACTCCATCAGGACAGCAAACCAGACAGGAAAAAATGAAGGAATAATGTTCCCCAAAGCCTAACCCAGTGGGTGGATTTTCGTATCTCCACCAACATCTCCATCCTGCTCCTTCCAGCCACGGGACCTTGTCTCCCCGCCTGCCATCCTTTGCCCTCCATCCTTTTACAGATACAGCAGTGGATCATTTGTTTCTTGCCCTTGAGGCATTGCCAGTGTGCAACCTGCCGAGCTGGCTCCAATTCTTCATGCTATTCCTCGTGGCTAGTTGGTTCCCCATCTTCCTGTGCAATAGCAAACATATATCATCCACGACTTCACTCCTTCTCTTTTATCTTCCACTCCATCTTCTGAAAGTGTGTTCATCTTTTACATTCCTGTTTTTGCTGGGTTTGAAGATGGTCTGCAGAAAAAAAGCTGGGGCTGGTGTATGTCAGTGAAAGTACAGGAGTTCCTCAAGCCACTGGGTACCAGCAAGAATCAAGACTAAGGTAAGGAAAGAGAAGCAGGAAAACCTGGAGATTTTGCTCCAAGAAGTTCTTTTTTACCTTTCACCCATTCTAACTTGGGAGAATTTGGCCAAGCCAAAAATACCCTAATTCATGCAATTTACATGCACAAAAGAAAGGGAAAGGCTGCTACCTCCCCACTTACAATGGCTTTTTGTTTGGTTTTTGTCCTCTCCTTGGTCTATATTGAAAACAGCGGGAGTGATAAATAAGCAAGACGAGACAGAAAAGAACCCTGCCTTGATTCCTTTGTTTGCTCTTTTCTGAAGTTTTTAGAAGAGTTTAGGCTCAGTGTGTTCCTATCGGTGCATTTTCCCAGTGCCCAGCTGAATTAGTGCTACCTCCCTGAAAAGCAAAGCAAGAATGGCCCCAGGAGGGAGGAGAGGTGACTCTCCCCAGACGTTCTCTGGCAAAGGCAATAGCTGTTTTGGGGATAAACAATGATGAATTGGGTCCAGCTTCTTGCCAAAGCATTAGGTAAGCAATATAGCACAGCACAAGTCAGTCCTGCCTTTTCCTGGTTGCATTTGTGCCACTTCACCTCCTTAAATGCACTGGTGCCTGAAATGCCCTTTGCTGGCTGCCTGTTTATGGATGGCATTGACTTGAAATGGGCACAGCCAAAGGGACGCAAGATGGGATAAGTGAGAGCGGTGTTGTGCTGGGCTCTGATCCCCCTCCAGCCTCCGGCCCTGGTTCTGCAGTGTCTCTGTGTCCTTCGTTTTCTGCAACCTGCACTCAGCCCTGCATTGCAGCAGCAGAGGAGTCCCCTCGGCTGCTTGGCTCCTGGAGCTCAGCGTGGGGCTGCACCAACCCTCAGCTCACTCAGGGGTGGAGGGAAGAGGCTGGGGACAAGTCCTGGGGGACCCCATCCCTTGAGGGATCTGAGGTTTCCCCAACACAGCTCCAAAGTCTACCCAAGGGAAACCCCTTTGTACCGGAGCAACCCCCTCAAGCAAAGCAACCTCTATTTTCTACGACTCCTAGAGGGAAACAGTCAATGCTTCAGGATAGATCATCTGTGTTCCTGTGTGCTGCAAAGCTCTGCTGGATGGACAGACAGACACACATTCAGGAGAGCCATGCCAGCAATGGACCCTGGGCTGATGCAAGGAAAAACTGTCATCCCAGATTTGGGGTGAGGGGGGTGTTTCTTCCCAATGTCCTTCTTCTGCACATGCACCCCCCAAATGGAAGAGGGAAATGAGCGCGGTCAAACTTTTGGCACAGCCTCTCCATTGTGGCTCAAAGGAGAAAATGTTGGGTGCCAGATTTTCTACTGCAGTGTAAATTAAAATGCCTGGACTAAGATGATAGACACATCGTGTGGAGATCAGCGCAGCCTCCTGCCTGTTAAGAGACATTAGAATAAAGAGCAAATGATTCCTGAGAGCAGGGTCTGCTTGAGAGAAAGACTGAAATAAAACCCAGCCAAGGGGGAATCAGCAGATTCGTGCCAAGGTCTCTCAAAGCCTTTGGATGGTTTGAAGGGGCTCAAGGAGGCTGGCAGCTCTCAGGTATGAATCCTGCCCATGCAGACACGCTGCAGATATTTGTCTCTCCAAGTGTGATTACACTCAGAAAAGTGACTTGCCATTACTGCCCTTGTGGGATTCTGGGTTTATTGGCTCTAGTTCATTTTCCAGGGTGAAAAAAGATGCCATGACAGAAACAAAGGGGTTTCATTGCTGTCTCTTTGTTTTGCATTTTGCTCGCTTTCAGGCTGGCAGCTCAGCAAGCTCAACCCCAGGCTTTGGGTGTGAACAAGAGCCATAGCTCATCCCACTGGTGGGACATAGTGATGGGAAGGGAACCAGCTCCTACCCTGAAGTCATTGCTGTGGTGGCTGTGCTAAAAGGGGCACAATGTAATAATAGACATTTTTTTATCCCTAAAGTCAGCAGATTTGAGGGTGAACATGCAGGTCTGTGGGGTAGGAAGCTGTTGGGTTTTGCAGACACGTCTGATGTGTGACCACGCTTTAACCTGATGGGATTCGGTAACAGAATGCAGCGGGGACCAGCTCACCCCACGGTCCAGGGGATGGTGATGGCACACACAGGCAGCACAGGCTTCTGCTAAACCTGCATTGACATTTAACCAGAGCAAACACGGACCTGCTCAGATGGGAAAGGACCTTTGCTTCAGACAGGGAAGGAGTTAACTGGAGTCTCCAGGGTTTGGCTTAAGTGTATTAGGGAGTTCCTGCCATTTGGGTCATTTCTTTGCTCTGCTAATTAAGTTTTTCATGGATGGTGTTTAAGTCATCTAAGCCAAAAGGATGCTCTTTGCTCACAGTATGTATGCAGTTAGTAACATACACCTGGGTTGGTCCCTGCTCCTTGCTGCCAGGTCCACTCATGAGGGGTCAGCAACAGAGACAGTTTCCAGTGTGATTTCCTCTGGCTGTGTGTGAGCATCACTTGCTACTGAGGCTGCAGCCTCACGCTCCCAGTGAACTGTAAAACCAATTTAAACACGACATTTCACAAATTAATGCAAAGCCCATTGCAATCACACACTGGGCTGCTGAGGAGGCATATTCCAGCCTGGAATTTGTTACCTGGCCAGGCCATTCGTCACTGCACAAGAAGCAAAAACTTTGTCGCCTTTTAGCCCTTCAGTGCAAGGGCAAGTGAGAAACATGGACAGGCAAAGGGCAGCTCCTGCCATCCTCTGCTGGGATGTGTTTTTAACCTTGCTCCCAATTCTTTGGAGTCAGTGCCATGCTGTGCTTTAGGTAAAGGGGTATTTTTAGCATTAACTGCAATAATCAGCCCTTTGGTACCACCTTTCTCTCCAACACAGCTCATCAGCACATCTCAAAAGACTTCCCGAAGGTGTGTGAATAATTACCTGCTGCATGAGGAAACTGAGGCAGGGGGAAGCCTGCAGGACACGGGAATGAGGATGAGGACTTTTTATCCTGTGGGAGCTGTGCTGCGTTGCTGAGGTGCCACAGGCAGCAGCCGCCCCGCTCCCAGAAGCCAGGTTTCAGAGGCAATTAGGTGCCTAATGATGCAAGCAGACACCTGGTGGCATTTGCACTGGGAATGAGGTGCTTTACATGCCTAGGCACTTCTGAAAACCTCACAAGGCATCTACCTGCATCTGTAAGCGCCTGAAAGCCAGAGTGCTTTCAAACTGCTGCCTGGAGGCTGCTTTTGCTGTACAAAAGGCAGGTTTGGGTCTTCAGCATGGGGAAGAGGGCTGGAGGAGCACCACTTACTCAACCCGTCCCTTACAAGGAACACCCGTCCCCACAGGCTTCCCCCTGGCCACTATCCACAGGGTCCCAAAGCTCAATCACTGCGCACAAGACCCATCACCACATCTATCCCACTCTTCCAGTGCCACCTTTGGGTGAGTTAAACAGTTTTTAAAGAAGAGTTTAGCAGAGTCTTTATCCTTTTTGCACAGCCACCCCATACCTGCACCCATATGTGCTCATACCTTTTATATATACAGGCACAGGATTCACTTTGCTTCGCAGGGCAGAGGCAGGCCATAGTCCTTGCAGGCGTAAGGGTGAGTTTGCTGGATGCCACATCTGTATAACGCTCATGCTCATATCCATCTCATTGGGTTTATAAGCACTGCAGCCAACAATTTTGCCATAAGCTCTCAAGAGACCTCAGCTGAAGTTTGGTTTGGATAACAAAACACTCATAGCAGAGTGTGATGGATGGGGGTGCTTAATAAATGCTCTGGCGCTTCTCCACTTCCCAGCTCCTCCCATATTCCAGCAACAAGCTACACCTGAACAGCTCACCCAGGCTTTAAAAGGGCTCTCACAGCTTTGTAGTCCCAGTCTACCCATCAGACCTCAGCCAAAATCTGCCTTGCTAGAGCTTCTCCCCAGTCTTGGAGAGTGCTGCTTGCACTATCCAGCTGGAAAGCAAATAATCCATCAATTTATTAAACCCAGTATTTCTAGGTGACTCCCTTAATTGGGAATTTATTCCAGTGCTGTTTGGCAAAAAGCAGAAGTTCACCCCTCCTCATATATGGTTTATTGTCCATGTTTGTGGAAAGCAGGCAGAGAAAAAGAATGACTTCAGTAAATGCAAAACAATCTATAAGGCAGAATGGGTCTCCTCATCTTTCAGGTTTTATTCAGCTCAGGTTTTCTGTATGATACAGTGATGAATGAAATACCTGGGAACAGTACAAAGTAATGTTGTTTATGGAGAATAGCAAAAGAGCATCCCCTCTTTTGGCATGCAATTTTGGTAACAGCGGGGTTTTATGATTAAAATGAGATTTCCCTCAGACCATTTCAATTCATCCCAAACTTAAAAAAAAGGTCTTATGTAGAAGTGGTATTGGCTTGGTCTTCCCAGTGTTCCTCATGCCTTTCAAACATCCATCCCTTGGTAAAGTCAAGGAATGGATGAACACCCCAGTCTTGCTCACCACTACACCAATTTTTGTCATCAGTGAGTCCTAATCATCCATAAAGTCAAACCCCACCATCACCTGGGACATTTCAAACAAAACTGAGCAAAGAACTGGCCTTTGGCACAGCTTAGCAGTTTGATGAGCCCAAATCTTGATCTCTGCAAATGACTTCCAAAGATCACTTAAGTCATCACTGCAAGGATGCTGCGCTCAGGACGGGTACCTGCCTTCTAAAACTGCTCCTTATGGCTCCAAATTCAATGAGCCCTTTACAAAAAAGCTGCAAATTGGGGCTGGGTGATGCCAGCTGACTTGAGTGGCACATGCTTTGGTACATCAATGAACTGGGGACCCCGCTTGGCAGGGCTTTGTTTAGAAAATGCCTTATGCTTGCTAAGCTCGGGATGAAAACCCCTTTCTTTTCGTTTTGTTTGGGGATTTTTATTGTTTTTTAAAATGGTTTGTTTGCTAGTAAATTCACAGTGTGGCTGAGATAGCGCATTTGTGTTGTTAGGTACAAAGATAATGGAGCTGACAAGTATGCAGAGAGGAAAATGATTTGGTTACCTCTTAGCGATGCAGCAGCAGCTGGAATGAGCCCCGCATCTGTGGCTGCTTCCAGGCAATTACTGCTTCCCTCCCAGCACTTCTGACAAATGCTTCTGCTCTCCTTCTCCGAATTGTCAGATGCAGGAGTTGCCATGAGAAGTGGGTTCCCTCCTTTGGCGCTTCTTTTAGCTTTCCTGGGATCAACCTGGCGTACTTCCATGGGGAAAAATCCAAGTATCGTGGTGGTGTGAAGTTCCCCGTGCAGGAGGGTGGGACGAGTCTCAGCACTGGCTGCATTTGTGCACTTTACAAATGCCCCAAATGACTTCACTAATATCTGTAATTGAAGAGTTTCCCACGTTTGGGGTCAGCTCTGGTTTAGCGAGGGTTTACTGGTATTCCCCCTGCCTGTGCCAAGAGCCCATTACACAGGGTGAAGGAGCTCCCCTTTGGGCCAACCATCGCCTTCCCTCTGCCACCTCCAGCTCTTGTAAAAACAAACATGGGCTCCCTAAGTGCAATTAGCATCTGAGGAATGCCAAGAGAGGGATATTAATCATTCATAAACTAAACAAATACGGTTCTGATCCCATTAGCCAACAGACAGCATCTCCCATTAATTTACTTCTGTTTGAGGTGTATCTATTAACCCCTTTTAATCAGCTATTATTCTAGTTAAACTCTTAGCTGGGCTTGGTTATCAGAGGAAGGTACCCTTCTGACATGAGATCACATTAAGATTATGGAAAACTTGTCAGGAATGAAGAGCCTTGCATTCGTAATTGAGTCATAACCTAATTAAAAAAAATGAGGTATGCTTCTGAGGAAGGCCGTGCCAGCGCTGCTTCTCCTGAGCATCCTTTCTCCTCCTTCCAGAGGTCTCTCTGCTGAGTTTTGTCAGCCTAAACTCAACCAGGCAGATGTCATCATCGTCTGCCTTAACCTGCTCACCGCTGACACGTGGAGCTTTTCTCCGTGTCTTCCTTTGTGCCTATGACAGAGTTGAAAATCTGATGTTTTTAAGAGTCAAAGAGGCACATGCAGTTCATATACTTAGAGTCATAGGATCCCAGGATAGTTAGGGTTAGAACGGACCTTAATATCATCCAGTTCCAACCCCCTGCCATGGGCAGGGACACCTCCCACTAAACCATGGCACCCAAGGCTCTGTCCAACCT
>WYDI02026353.1:0-17830 GCA_009867235.2 Psittacus erithacus | reverse complement strand
TAGTGGAGGCTCTGCGCGCGCACCCAGGCCTGCTTTTGCTTATTGCTTCTCAGCCTAATTAAAATAGTTTTTGTTTTAAATTGGTCTCAGTCATCCGTTTATAACAAGCTTAAACCATGACAGATGTATAGGGTCATGGGTATATTTTATTTCTCTTTTCATATTTTTCATATTGTTGGCAAACCAGTTACATTTTCGAGTTCATTAAAATCTTGGTAAAGATAAATTTTATTTTTTAACTGGTATTTTCTTAGTTCATTTTATTTGTTTTCGTTTTTTTAATCCATGTTTTCTATGTAAAGAGTTTTGAGTTCCATTTAGAAAGATTAGGTTTCTCATTATAGAAGTAACATAAAAGGTCACAGAGAACTGTGGCTTCTATCAAAACAGTTACTTTATGGATAGAGGAAAGTCAAAATCAATGAATTACTAATGTGTAGAGAAAGTCACTCTTTCTTTATTTATAGGGGGACTGCATGTTTTTATACCTGTTTAAATAAATCTCTAACTATTCCCTTCGGCTTAAATCAATGCCAAATCTGGAATTGCTGTTGACTTCAAGAGTAACAAACTCAGATCAACACTGTGTAGGAATAAGAGGTACCTTTCAGACTAGAAGGTCTTCTGAAAATTGACAATATTGAAAAACCATATCAATAGATGACTTTTAAGTCATTCAATTAAATCAAAGAGTAATAAAAAACCTGACTTCCAGCTCCTGTATTATTCTCAGCTGTAGGTATCCTTCACAGAGTCAGAGCTTCCATCTCTTTTTACACTGTGACTGCAAAGGAAAAATCAAGACTTGCAGAGAGAAACAAGGGCAAAGCTTCCTGTTGATGTTTAATTGGTATAAGAGCCCTTGTGAAGTCAGGCATCACAGTGTGCATCTAACATAATGTTAAGGGACATAGGCTGGTCATTCTTTAGTTCTGGTGCATCATGTCTAAACTGGATGCATTAAGCAAAAGCTGCAGTATATGAATAAAACTGTGGCAGCATAGCAGTGCATCAATCTTCCAGTACAATATTTTCTGATACAAGCTAATTGGCTAACTTATAAAAATTTACTCACCATGGTAATCCTATTAGAACATTTTCAGCAACTGAGTTTAGGTCACTCAAGCATGGGGTACATGCTTGGCAAAAATGGTCCTTAAGTTCTCCCTTCAAGTACTACTTCAACTAGTAAAAAGACTCCCACCAAACAGAAGTAGGAAAAAAAAAAAAAAAAAAAAAAAAAGGAATAAAATGGCATGGGAAGTATAGCATTAAATGTTTGTAAGTAGAATTACATGTTTGGAAGCTTCTGACAATAATCTAGTTTGACACCTAAGCTACTGAAATAAAAGTGATGAATAAGTAAAGAACAATATCAATGTGCATTCAGAACTGGATATTTATTTCAGTTTTACATTCTTGTCCATTTGTTTATTCCCAGTACGAACTGCAACATTGTTAAATCATAGACTAAAATCATAGAATGATTTGGGTTGGAAGAGACAATAAAGATAATCTTGTTCCAGTCCCCCTGACATGGACAGGGACACCTTCCACTAGACCAGGTCTCTCACAGCCCCATCCAACTGGGCCTCAAAAACTTCCAGGGATGGGGCATCCACAGCTTCTCTCAGCAGCCTGTTCCAGTGCCTCACCACCCTCAAAGTAAAGAACTTCTTCCATTATATTTATTCTGCTCTTGGGAGACCTCACTTGTAGTATTTCGTACAGTTCTGGTGCCCTGCAAGCACAGAGGAGGACCACGGGGATGATCAGGGGACTGGAGCATCTCCCATATGAAGACAGGCTGAGAAAGTTGGGGCTGTTCAGCCTGGAGAAGAGAAGGCTGCGTGAAGACCTCATAGCAGCCTTCCAGTATCTGAAGGGGAATTACAAGGGTGCTGGGGAGGGACTTTTCATTGGGGACTGTAGGGATAGGACAAGGGGTAACAGGTTAAAACTTTAAGAGGAGAAGTTCAAGTTAGATATAAGAAGGAAGTTCTTTACTGTGAGGGTGGTGAGGCACTGGAACAGGCTCCCCAGAGACACAGTGAATGCTCCATCCCTGGCAGTGTTCAAGGCCAGGTTGGATGGAGCCTTGAGCTACATGGTCTAAGGTGAGGCATCCCTGCACATGGCAGGGGGATTGGAACTAGATGACCTTAAGGTCCTTTCCTACCCTAACCGTTCTATGATTCTATGATTATATGATATCTAATCTTTCAGTTTGAATCCATTCCTCCTTGTCCTGTCACTATATGGCCTTATAAAAAGTCCTTGTCCAGATTTCTTGTAGGCCCCTTTAGGGACTGGAAGGCTGCTCTATGTGTCCCTGAAGCGTTCCCTTTTCTAGGCTGAACAAGCACAACTCTCTCAGCCTGTCTTTACAGAAGAGGATCTCTAGCCCTCTGATCATCTTTGTGGCCCTTCTCTGGATTCACTTGAGTAGGTCCATGTCCTTTTTATTTTGGTGGCCTTGAGGTGGATGCAGCACTCCAGATGGGGTCTCACCAGAGTGGAGGAAAGGGGGAGAATTACATCTACCAACCTGCTGACCATGCTACTTTTGATGCAGCCAGCATCAAAAAGTTGGCTTTCTGTGTTGCAAGTGTACGCTGCTGGGTCATGTTGAACTTCTTGTCAACCAACACCGTCAGGTCATTCTTCTCAGGGCTGCTCTTAATCCTTTCTCTGCCCAGCCTGTATTTGTGCTTGGGATTGCTCCAATCCAGGTGCAGAACCTTGCATTTGACTTGTTGAGCTTCATGAGGTTTTCACAGGCCTCTTGAAGCAGTAATGATGAAAATTATGTATAATCACATAAAATATTAAAGATTTTTACTTGGCAAATATGCTTAAAATACCATAATTTGAATAAAAAAATATTGGCAAAAAATGAAATATAGTTGGTTTTTGTCCTGTTCTCAGCTGGTAAAGAAACTACTAGCCCTGTTTAAGTTTATTAAAATACCCAATTTGCACCAGGAAACTCAGTATGTATCTAAAATGTTTGAAATACCTTGCACACTAGTACAACTGTACTAGTAAATGTATAATTCAATACTGTTTTATGTCTACTTTCCTGAGAAGTTCGAAGCTTAGTAATAATGACATAATGTTATTATACCGTATGAAGTGAGAAGATGAAATCATATAAAGCAAAAGCAAGTAACTCTGAGGCATCCTGTAGATGTATTTAAAGGTACTAAAATACGAAATACTACAGAAAATCACTGCAATGCTGAATAGAGACACTCCTTATGAGCAGTACCCATTCTGGCAGAAAAAGAGAGTAGGTCTACTGCAGCTTAACCCATCAACAAAATTGCAGCACAATTCACTTGTTCAGTGTTGGCATGGGTTCGTATTTTACACTGCTATTTTACAGGAACAAGGGCTCCTTTGGGAGCTCATCCTAAAGAAAAAGGAAGGAAGGCTTTTTAACTACAATACATGAGCCTCATTGCCTTTTCCCAACTCTGTGGGGTACTCATTAGATAAAGAAACCACACCTTCTTACACAGACTTTTTTCTGCATCCTTTCTGAAACCAGGAGAAGTTGCTTTCTCTCCTTAATCTTCTTCAAGGATTTCACAGAACATGAAAACTGTCTTCAGCTCTTTTACAGGCTTTAGCAGACTGTCATCTGGTCCTACAGAAGGCTGGTAATACGCAGGCTCCTTTATAAAAAATAAAAGAAACTAGGAACCTGCTGTATGCAGTTAATAGCTTAAAGGTACTGTCAAAGAAACCTTCCTTTAAGGGTGTTAGGGAACAAACTATTACCTGCCCTTTAAATATTAACTTTCCTCTTCAAAATTCCATAGTAAACAAAGAATATTTTACCAATCTTTCCTTTAACATGCATCCTAGCTTACTAAGAAGGTATAAATAAGGCTGACCAAAATGTTGGGTTTTTTCCTAGGTAGGAGTTGATCATATGTCACAGTTCTGTGTTTGTAATACTTAATTATCATAGTATTTTGCCCTTCTGTATAGATGTTGGCAACACCAGGAATGTGATATATTTCTAGGAGACAGGAGATGTAGGCGAAGGTTGCAGAAAGGGAAGAATTTCAGAGAGTAAATTAAAGGGACTGTTATACCAAGAACAATCGAGGAAAAGGTGAAGGAACTGAATAAGAAAATCTGGTAACTGAAGAAGCAAAGAAAAAAAAAAAAAGACAAAAAAACCAACCCACAACTGTTAACCGTTTTCAGTGAAATAAATGTGAGAAATACCAAGACCCTTAGTAACACATAATGCACTGAGACTCTTCACTCTTTGCTGGGTTTTCTTTGATTATGCAGGTAAGCCAAACTGAGTGTATAGTTTGTAATGCTTATGTATTGATAATTTGGTGTTTAATATGCTCATATTTTAATACAACATCAATAAAACAAGCAAGAAAAAAAAAAAAACACAAAAAAAAATCCTAAAGAAAAAACACCATCTAGTCTAAATAACATACATTTTGCTGATCTTTATAAGACTGAACTTCTAGGTATCAAGTTGAAAAGCAGCAACTCTCAGATTTCTGGAAACTGTAGAACAATGCTAAAAAGCCTTAATTCCTGATATATTTATTGCAGCTTTGCTTTGTATGTATATATAAAAAAATACATGTATATAGAATAATACATCACAGTACAGGGAAGCAGATATTTCCTTGAAAATTTTAACAGAAAGGTTGACAGGTCAGCCACTCGTCAGGAGAGAAAGAAGTGTTTCTAATTAGAAGCAATATTTTGATTCAGTCTAAAATAGGGATAATCTGGTTAGCTAAAGCAATCCAAAGGAACAGAAGGATACAAAACAAAGTATGCTAGCTAAAAGGTTTTTAAAATAATTATTTTTGCTGGGCATGGAGAATACTTTAGCACGTGAGTATAATGCAGATGAACCAAGTGCAGGAATTGCTACATCAGTCTATTGATATCATCCTGCTACAGTAATAAGTTTTCAGGAAAATATTAAGTAATAGATCTTCAAACCAAAAGCAGCAAATGCATAATATATTTTTTTACTTTGAATACATAATGAAAGAGTTGCCTGTTTTCATCATTTGAGAAGAAGAATAATAAATGCTTTTTTTTCTGTAACATATGTAAAAAACCTCAAACCCACCACATACATAGAATAAAACAAATAGAAGAAAAACATATGTCTTTCTAACATGCCTTTCTCTGGTTGAATGTCAGAGAAGTTGAAAGTGAACTTACTTCTGTCTTGGCTTGTCTCCAAAGTGTCTCCTGAAAAATCAATCAGAATCGACTTTTAGTTTGAGGTTTTACAGATTGGAAAGCTTTAATGGTTCGAGTTTGTTTGTTTTGCTTGGTTTTAGTTTTGACTTCATTACTATGTAGGTCCAACATTTATAATGTTTTAAATATCTTTTTCTACTCTCTTTGTTGCAAGCAACAAATGTAGTGCTACACCACGTAGTAATTCCTGAGATTCAGTTGCCCTTCCGTAACTTGGTAAGTGTCAGTTCTGGACTGCTTCCAAGCCTTTATCCTGAAGAAATTGGTACATACGTGTGCAACAGGAAAAAAAGGAGAAATTACAAGGTTTCTTAGTTCCATCTAGTGGTTAGAAGAGGTATGTGTTTCAAAGCGCCAAACAGTACTGGCTGATAATAGGCAGGTTAACAAAAATAGTACTAACCAAACTTTTGTAAAACATATAAGTTAAAAATAAAAAGTTGCAATAATAAAGAAGTCCACCTCCTCTGTTCTTTTCATTAGTCTGCATGTGAGAGAAAATAGGTTCTGATGTCTAAGACTGTAATTATTTTGCAGGTATGAAATAGCAGGCAACTAAAAAATTTGGTAAGCAGCTATATTGCTTGCAATAGTCATGCAGTATGTTCAAAATTTATTTTCTGATAACAAGTAAAGAAACAAACAAAAAAAATCCTTCTTTCCATCTTCACTGGCCTTCAAATGTGGTGATGCTGCTTTAGTTTGTATGCAATTCCATGCGATTTCATTGAAGAACATGCAGATTGGTCATAATTACAGCAGCATATTAAACTGCACAGTTTCTCATCGTGCCTTATAATCAATTGTATAACATTTGCAACAATATTTTTTTATTATTTTTTTATTTTATTTCCTGTAATGTTTACCTGGGAAGGAGTATTTATATTATTTCATTGTTATTAGTATTCATTCCTTTTACCCTCTGAAATTAAAAGCAAACAGATCAGTTTTGTTCTGGTTGGCAATGATGTTTGCCTCATGGATACAAACAATGTAGGGAACATATGACAGTGTCAGTCATGAGAATAAGCATAGACATAAAGTGATCATATACTGCTAAAATAAATTAAAAGCTACGATTGCAATGGTCAAAACCACATCTTTCCAGAACACTGAACAGACTATCCTTTGCTTGGGTTATCTGACAAATTCACAGATTCATCCATTTTCTGTCTTCCTTGCTGAAATAATTTCCCCCAAAAAAGAGCATTCGATTACCCAAATCATGATATTAGATAGCTATACAAATGTAATCTTTACAATGAAAGAATATACATATACTTTTTTTCTGCAGTGGCACAGAAAAACCATAATAAACCTACCAAAGAAGCAACAAAACAAGGCAGAAAATATGACATAGAATGAAAGAGATGAATTGTAGTCTTTTAGTACCAGTCGAGACCCTGTTTTCAAAAGCTCTCTCTTCACTTAGCTTTTCCATTTTTTTTTTTTATTTTTTTTTTTTATGGCTGCAGATGTGAGCTCTTTCAAAGACACAAAGTCACTTGCAGAAGCAGTGCACTTTCAGAAAAATAAAACATGGACATACTGGAGAGAGTCCAGGAAAGGGCTACAAAGATGATGAAGGGTCTGGAGCATCTTTCTTATGAGGAATGCCTGAGACATCTGGGACTGTTCAGCCTGGGAAAGAGAAGACTCAGGAGGCTGTTAATATATCTAAATTCCCGAAGGGAGGGGTTAAAGAAAACAGAGCCAGACTTTCCTTAGTTACAGGACTAGAGGCCATGGGCGGGCACAAACACAGCACGTCTGAACATTAGGAAACACTTTGTGCAATGAGGATGAATAAGCACAGGTTGTCCAGGCAAGCTGCGGATTCTTCATCCTTGGAGATCTTCAAAAGCAGTCTGGACATTATCCTGAGCAACCAGCTACAGGTTATCCTGCCTGAGCAAGAAGGTTGTACCAGGTAGTGACAGTCAGAGGTCTCTTCCAAACTCAGTCTCCCTATGATTCTCTGAAGATGAGCTTCCAGTCTTTGCCTTATTTAAAAAATTACCCAGCAAAATCTACTTGAAGTGGAAAAATGGTTGAGAATAATCCTGCTATTAGCATCATTGCTTCATTTCTAGTTTCCTTTCTCCAGACTCATGCTCTGTGAAACATGAATTCTGGAATACAGGACCTAAACACCACGGTATACAGTGATAATCTCAGAATGAAGAATGGGAAGCTGCTGAGAGATAACTGTAAATAAAATGATGAGGATTAGTCTATCTGGAAGTTACACTTCATGTGGGACTTCAGAAGCAGAACACTATAAAGTGTGTGTACTAGTAAACAAGAAACCAGTGTAATTCATGCAATATTTCACTCCAGTTATGAAATTAAGAGATGTATTCTGTACCGTCATTTTGCTAGTGAATTTTGAATGCATCTCAAATATTTTGTGCCATTATTGTAATATTTATGCTGAAGTTACTACTGCACTGTACGCATGGCATTGGAAAAATGAATCAAAATAGCTTACTACAATAATTTAAGCTGGAGTGATTCTGTATTTTCCATCAGACAGCTGAACCTCCATCTTCCTACTCTCAGAAGCTTTTTGCATTCACGTTATGTTTATTATTTGCTAATCACAGTCTAAAATACAAATTGTTTTCCTTTTTTTTTTCCCTTTCTTTTCATTTAAGACATTTGACTAGATCACCTTATCTTCTTTGATAAATTTCAGATCTTGCAGTGTTTTGGCATGTAGTTCAAAATTGTCTGTAACCAGCTTGACTTTTCACTGAAAAAAAATAAAGCTGTAGAAAAAGATCAGAAAAGCCCTTCAGTTTCTTGTATTATATGAAAAGCCACACGGTATTAAGCTGTAAACAAATAACAAAGTAACAACTATTAAAGTACCTGAAAATTGTTACATAATTCAGTCATCTGCCAGTTACTTAATCAGCAATATGATTGAGTGTGGCAAAACTGAATCTCAAATTTATTTAATATATTCCATTCAGTATTAAGTCTCTTTGCCTATCTGGTGCTAGTGAGCAGTGGAAGGTTTAACACTTCATTGGTTAATAGACCTTATTGAAACAGAAGACTTCCATAAATTGGTCTATTTTTTTCCCTTTTCTGAGTTCCACTCCAGTTCTTTACAACATACCCTCTTTTACTCTGCTGTTCTTAATTTTTCTGTGTTAATGATATAAAACATATAAATATTGTAATTATGCCCTCTATTGTTTTTAATGAAGCAATTGTATACATATTTAGTTTTGTTGCAGTTATTCAATCTCCTTTCAGGAATCAATCCATCTAGCCTTCTGAAAACTTTTTCAGTTAGTCTTTGAATTCTTTCCAGTTTGACTTCATTTTCCTCTGGTAGTGAGAGATTCAGAAATTAATAAAATAAGACTGAATTTTTTATTGAGCAGTAGTTTGGTTTAGCACTTCTTTGTTCCCAGTAGTTGAGGACATAACACAGGTCTGTAGGTACAAGCCTTCCAAGACTTGTATCTAGATAAACGGGCTCAGACAGTCATGCATTCATTCTGTCGGTGTTTTCATCAGAAAAGGAAATGGTGCTGCCATGTTAGAGCTGTGCATGCCTGTGCTAATAAGTCCTTTGAAATTGTTTCCTGGACAATGGAACCATTTTGTTATAGTCCTTCAGCCATTCTGGAGAGACATTAGGACTCATAATTGCAAGTGTTTGAAAGTCAACATCAAACCCTCAGCATCTGAGGGATCTGTTATGACACCCTTTCTAAAGTTGCAAAAATATTGCAAAGTACTGGTGCTTGGCGATACCTAGTAGTAAAAGATGCACTGAAAAAGTTTATGTATGTGTATTTGTATATGTGTAAGTACACATACTTGCATGGTGGTTATGTATACTTAAGGACTGAATGTAACATTGAGAGAATTAAGGAAATGATAAATCTGATACAGTCTGAAAAATGTGTTCCTGTATACATTCATTGAACAGACCCGGACACGTAAAGCTGCTATTGCGTCTATAATATCAGAGTTAAAAAAGCTGCTTAGATATTTCCCTCCTTCTGTGCAACTTGCCTCTGGGTCTTAAGTTGTCAGTGGCATTCAAGAACATTAAGATAGCTGACAACATACCTTTGAACATCCCTGTGTCATGGTTTAACCCCTGCCTGCAACTAAGTACCACTCAGTCACTTGCTCACCCCACCTTTCACCCCTCCCCAGGTGGGATGGGGAGGAGAATTGAAAGAATGTGAATCCTGCAGGGTGAGATAAGATTTAATAACTAAAATAAAATAAAATAAAGTATAATACTAAACAGGGAATAACAAGGAAAGAGACAAAGAACTAAATGGGAAAAGGGAAGGGAAAAAAAAACCCAAAACAACAGCAGTGGTGCACAATACACTTGCTCACCACCTGCTGACTGATATTCAGCTTGACCCGAGCAGCAATCTGTCCCTTTCAGGTAACTCCCCCCAGTTTATATACTGGGCATGACTTGCTGTGGTATGGAATACCCTTTTGGCTAGTTTGGGTCAGGAGTCCTGCCTCTGCTTCCTAACGGCTTCTTACGCCTCTCCTCTCTGGCAAAGGAGAGTCTTTGATCAGGGTAAGTGCTACTTAGCAGCAACTAAAACATCGGTGTGTTTTCAGCATTATTCTCTAAACTCAACACACAGCACTGCACCAGCTACTAGGAAGAAAATTTGCTCTGTCCCAGCTGAAATCAAAACACCCTGTTACAAAAAGTTTGGAGTTTGGCGCTTTTGGGTTTTTTTCAAAACTTTTTGGCCAAATATGAAAGAATCAAGTTTCCCATTGTAGCATTTAAACAAATGCTTTGTTAAAATTTAAATTCACTTTTTGTTGTCTCTTTATTGTCTTTTAAAGTTGACAAAGGTATTAATTCACAATTCATAAATTTCAAATTACCCTCCAAAAGCCAGATCTTCAAAGATAGCTGAAGTCACATTTTTTTTCACCAACATGAAGTGTTCATCTTTTCAGAGGATTTCAGGGATGGGAGGCAGTTGATCTCATTGTGGCACATGTATGCTAAACATAGAAATACTTGGTTATTCACATAAGAGCTTTGATAAGGTCATAGTCTGCTAAATGTCCAGGCATCTAAATGGGAACTCTAAATAGTGGGTTCCTTCAGAAGTCTGGTCCATGACTCTTTTCAGACAGATTGATGTTTATATGCTGATTTTTCTCAAATGATGCCTATGCTCATATCTCCAGTCTTCAATGACAAATCTTGATGGTATTCCTAATCATATCAACATTTCTTTTCGTTTTTCTGCTGAAGAGAGATTATTTAAGGAAAAGCGTCAGCATTCAGGCCATTTTTATTCAGCATTAATTTCAGCTTCTTCATGTATTAACTGATCTATTTTCTTTCTGTTACTTCTTTTCCCTCAGAGATATTTCTTTGTTCCTGTTGTCATGTTATCTAACATGCAGTTACTCTTTCTTTTCTTTGAATTAAAACCAGACAAAAGTTCTTCTTGAAAGTAATTGTTTTCTTCTCTGTTGCTGCATCTATTTTTCTTCACCATTAGACAATATTTTTTGTGACATTCTGCTAATTTTTCTAGGAGGGTAGTATATATGAGAATTCCCTAGTTCTGCATCATTTATTACTTACTGCTAATTAGAGTCTAATGGCTCATTGAAGGCTTCTCTGCTACTTGAAGTGTAACAATGACTTGTAGATTTGATGCTCTGTGGGGCTCAAAGGGGGGTGGGGAGGTAAGAGGAGGAAATGTATATAAAAAAAAGATACAGATTAGTCTATTTAGTAGTGAAAATGCCTGAAACACCCTAGAACTTGTCTATCGGTCTCTGAGGGGTGAATGAAACAGACTCAACAATTTACTACACATGAGAAAAAAGCAAATGTCTAATGTATTTCTGTGGTAAATAATGTAATCATAGCACAGATTTATTTTTTAACTTCCCTATTTCTAATCCATTTCCAAAACCAGAATAGCAAGCATCTAATACAGAACTGGATGGGAAAGAACTGGTGACCTTGAAGCTGCTTTAGCTGATGAAGCTTGAAGGACAAACAGATCTTTCTGAATGGGAATTCCTGATTATTCCAGTGACAAATCTGGCAGGAGGTTATAAAATTTCTATAGGTATTCAAGAAAGCAGACACCCAGAGCGCAGTAGCTGAGATTCTCAAAATCACTTTGTCCTGGAACAGTGTACTTCACATTTAGTTTATACGGAAGGCAATTTCAAAAGCCTCAGACACTAAATTCTAGTAGTTTTCCCTGTTCTGAGTGGAGAAACTACATGGTTAAAGCTGAGCTGAGGAAGGACAAGAATATGCTCTCACCAAGTTTCATAAACACCCCATCCGCTAATAGATAACAGATGCTGGAAAGCTTAATAGCAGATGACCAATGCAATGACAGTGTAAGCAGAAGAGCTTTGGAATTGCTATTACTTCAGCGAGCTCAGATAAGGCCTCTAAAGATGTCCGTGAGGCCGATAACAAGTGCTGAATGCCTGATCAGTCCCTTCCTCCCCTGCTCGTCTCCTTTCAGCTGTATCACCCGGATGTGAGAATTTGACACTGTCTGCTCTCCAGTATGAAGCCCAAGTATCTTCAGGCTATTTCTGACTATTTAGGGACCGAGGAAGGCCATGTTGTGTGAAAAGGAGCAACTGTGGGCAAGATCTCAAAGGAATAAGACCATATACTTTCCAAAAACATACTACTGTTCATACAGAAACAATGGTTTACGAATATCATCTGTGGTTAACCACTTTTAAAAGGATACAACAAGGCAACAAGGCAACTGGCCATGGTGAAATTATATGCTGCAGATGTGCCATGGCTCTGCTTCTCTTCCACCATTCTCTGGCAAATCTTGTTTTCACAGTAAAGCATGCTGATTTTACAGCCCCTTCCTTGTAGAGGGTAGCCTTAATTGTAAGCAATTTCATATGTCTGCATTTAAAATTATACTTGTGTTTACAAAGCTCATAATAGAAGGTTTACTTTTGTTTTAATTCAGCTGATGTAATATACAGTTATTATATAATATGTTAATTTATTTTTAAAGTAACAATTTTTTTTGTGCGATATTAACAGGGAAAACTGGTGACTGTAAATTGACTTGAACAGCTGCATAATGTCGCGCAGCATTCTGTGAAAAAAATCCATGGAGAAGAAGGAAAGTAAAACACAAATGAGACAGATTAATGAAAATGGAGCCAAAATGTGAGATTTTCCTCTCATTTGAATACCCTACCTTCACAAACACATACCTGGTTTTACCTATTAGCATTATCTGCTGTTTATTCAGAGTATTTATTTTCAGGACGCTCTGGTTTCTTTTATGTCTGTTTTGTTTTATTTTTAAGCTTATTTCATAACATTTTTGAAACTTTGCATTTTTCTAATTACTTTAGAATATAGGTTTGCCTCAGAAGAAAAAACATTAGGAATAAAAAGCAATAAAACTGTGTTCAGAGACTTTTTTTTTTTTACTGCTTTAGTTTTGGGACCAATGCATTACTTAAAATATGAATGTATTTTTAACACCACCTGTGCACTGGGAGTTTTGCAATTTCATAATATCTTTTCTTAGTAAAATATTAGCATGCAATACCTAAAACCCCACAGAAATCTGTAAAAAATGAAGCCAGGGATAAACGAAACCGCAGTCCAGAGATGTAAGGGCTGCACAGGCACCAGGCCTCCACTTCTGCTATGATGTGGAACATGTATAACTCACTACAGTGTACTAATAAGGTTGGTTTAAACCTCTGTTACACTCTTTTCTATCCCTCATTCACCTGTATCTCTAAAGATGTTTCTGTATTTTAATACTGACTACAAACACTACGGTTTTATAATATTATCAGATTCCTAAAGCACAGATGTGAAAAGTCTAAGTGTAAGGAGGGATTAGTACCATATAGTTATTGACGCATGTAAACAGATTATTTTTTTTTTTTAAGATCTCCACAGAACTTTTTGTACCGAAATGGCTGAAAAATTGAGACGGTCTGTTTTTTTACTGCTAAAATACAGATAGTTGGGAGACATCCTACTTCTGTAACCATCAGAAACTTCTGGCTCAGGTTGAGTCCAGAATTTGTGAAGTCTGGGAGCCCTTGCTAATAATTCACTGATAGAGCCCATCCCTCTGCTTGAGAAAATTTTGATATGTCTGAGCTGATTAGGGAGTTAGAACCCAAGAATTGAAAATCACTGATTGCTACAGCTCCTCTCAGGTTTTAAAAGAGTGTGCAGGATGGAGAGAAGCATAAATTCTTGGCCTTGAGACATAACCTAAGCAAATAACATGCAAAAAAGCATCCCAACATCTGTGAACCCTTCTCAAAACTGGAAGAGAGGACTTAACCTGAATTCTGTCAGGCTTCTTCTGGGCTATTTTGTTGTAAGGTTTTGTCCATGTTTTCTGAACAAGAAAGGAAAAACAGTAAATCTTTTAAATCCTAATAATATGAAGAAAAGTAGTGGGGAAGGTGAAGGACAGGTTTTTTTTCTCTTGCTCTCTTTCATGTAGTAGTAATAACAACAGAATGACTTCCTTATCTTTCTTCCCCTCCCACGCCCCTACTCCTTCCCCAAGATACACTTTTGAGTACTAAATTCATACAAATGAAGGGAGAGAAGGAATAAAATAGAAATAGGTCAACCAAGGATGGGAAAAAAAGTAGAGGGGATTCTTGGAGAGATGACAGATTGAAAGAAGAAAGATCTTGGAGAAGCAATACTCAAAATATAAAGATTGGGAAACAAGTGTTTTAAACAGAGAGTTAATAAAGTTAGCTTTGGCTGTAAACCAGATGTTTATCAAAATATTTTACCTCCTCAACATGAAAGAAAATTACAAAGTGACTATTCTTCTTTTTAATTTTCTTTGATGTTTATGAAAAACTGCAGGAGCAATATGTATCATCTTATCAAAGCCACAGACCATGGAACTTCAGTATGCCTGAGATACTCTGCCTGAAAAGGACATCAAGAACATGATGCCTCTTTTATCTGGCTTTGGGACAGTTAAATCACTAGGTAATATCAAATTGATCTGACCATTAGTAGGCATACTGTGGGCATAAAGCAACAATGAAGGACATAAAAAATATGAAATGTGAAAGTTCTTCAGAAGAGGCAAACAGAATCCTTGCCTGGTCAAATAACACACACCAAAAGTAAAGCAATACCTCTCTGAAGGAGAGGTGTATACCAGGCATTCTAAATGTTGGGGTTTTTTTTCCCATGTAAGCAATAGAATTTAATTTTTAATGCTCCATGCTTACAATTTCCAAATAGGTAATTTGCTAGTTTTCCCATACTTGCTCTATCCCTCACAGTTATCTACAGATTACATGGTTTCTGTCTCCCCTCACCTCAAATTCTTCATATCCAACCTGAATAAGTTTTCAAATTCTGATGGCCTATATTCATTATGGGACCTTTAAGTGTGCTAGTATTTCTATTTTTTATTGTTCCTGAGTTAGCTTCACTAAGGTAAAACCTGTAATAGAGTTTTCTTGGTGATCTAAAGGCATGTAATTTCTTTTGTGAAGATACTGAAGCTGCCGAAAAAAAAAAAAAGTCCGTTTTCAGTCTTAAAATTAAAAAAAGAGCCTATGCTGACAATATTCCCATGAGTATAAAGCTCATTCTGATCAAGATAAAGAACGCCATTCTATTTTGCAGTTGTATGGGAGATAGATTCAAGGTTTGTCCTTTTTCTGATGCATATGGACATCTCTAAAATATGAAAAATAAATGGGAATTAATGTAAATCTACAAATCTGTTACCACTATTTCACATATATTCACTTTCTCCCTGTTAGATTCAATAGTTTTTAATGGATAGCTATAGATCTTTTTTGAGATTATCATAACTCCTCCCCATAGTCTGGTTTTTTCCTTTTTACTTTTCTTTTTCTTTTTTCCTCTTCACATCAAGATATACAAACATTTGATTGTATATTAACCTGTCTTTACTTTCTCTTTGAGTGGCACTTTCCTGAAATGGGAGAACTTACCTTTATATGTAAGCACTAAATGTCCATGTGCAAGATAGAATGTCATTAATGAACCCAGTTTGTCCATATTGAGTGTAATATGGACAGCTGCTCCAGTTAGACACGTCCCTTCTTTCTTCCGCTCAGCAGCATCTATTTTTACCTAATTCTAGTAAGTCCATTAATACCACTTTTCTTTCTTCCAGTTTTAAGGAGGATTGTAGGCAGATAAAAAGTTTCAGAAGAAAAGAAGCAGGTAACATTTCTTCTCAGACATTTACATGTGTGACTGAACCAGCATCACAGGGGAACTAATTTCTGTGGACATGAACAGTTGTTTTGTTTTTTTTTTTAAATGCAATCTTAGTTCTTAAAACCAATCAAAAGTTCTGGCTGCAGTTTTAATGTATTCTAGAAATAAGTTCTAACAGTAGGCTTGAAACAAACTTGTATCATTCCTGGTAAAGCAGACTGAGCAAACCCAGTTGCTGTGTAATCTACAAAACATCGACCATTTTTCTGCTATGACTGGTCTCTTTTAACTCTTATCAATTAATACATGTGGCTGTTTGGCTTGTCAATACCACTACTGTCACTCACTTGTTTTGAATTATAATACAGTAAAAGTTGTGTGTTAGGACATTCCATCAATGCTCCTTCTCACTGGCAGGTCAGCTGGATATGTATGTCAGTTGTATTTTATCTATAACACTTCAGACTGCACTTAGAAGCTTTCAAACTGGAGATTCACATCTGAAAATTATACAGAAATTAATCTTAAAATCTAAAAATAATAACAATATAGTAGCCTTTTCTTTGTGAGCTTTTCTTTTTTGGTCTTAATGGTCTATTTTATTACCTGTGAAAGAAATGTCGAGAGCTTCCTGCAAAGAAAAAAATGCAACAAAGTCAGTTGATTTCAATACTATTAAGCCAGAAATAAAGTTAACTCTCAGACAAAGTAATATTTTTTTTCCCTGTACTGACCACAATAACAATGTTAGCACAAAGTAAAAGAAAATTGATGAAAAAGATAGCATGTACTTGATATTGATGGAAGGCATGTTTGTGCCTAATACACTAGAGAAACTCTCCAATAACAGTTCACCCAAGTGAAAATATTGCCCCATTTTGCTCCCAAGGTCAATGTCAATTGAGGTTATTGACTATATAAATGGTAAGTACAAAAGTTTGAGTTACCCAAGGCTACTCTGACTTATATGCTATACTTTTCAAGGTTCCTCGTTTACATTTAGTTTGCATTCCTCACTCGCTTATGCCATTTCTATCTTTTTGTCCTGTTGGGGTTTTGGTTTGGTTTGTTTAGGTTCTTTCCTTAGCCTTTTCAGACTGGAATTCCTAAATGTTAAAGAGAGAGTGCCACAATTACACAGGGAAGAATATCACATTTAAGAACCAATTTTTAGGTTGTCTACTAAAAAGCTTATCTCCACACACACAAAGGAGTCTAGAGGAACAGAGGCATGAGGTAGAGGCTGCTGGGCTACACTTGGACCCATAACGGGAATCATCAGCTCATCACAGGCCCATCAGCTCAAGCTCAAATGAGCACAGGAGCACAATGCATGTAGGGACTCAAGTTATAGACTCAGAGGAAGGGACCCTCTGTCCAGGCCACTCATCAGGTTGTCCCAGGACACCTTCAGCCTCATGGTCCAGATGTGGCACCCATTCCATGAGTCAAAGGGAAGATCTTTCAGATTGTTTTACAGAATGAAGGTGACTCACTACCTAGATCATTTGCAACACATTGTGTGATACAAGAGAAGAGCATTATGATAACAGAAGACTTACTACAGAATATTTAGAGGAGGAGACAAAGGCAGGGAAAGTGATAAAGGGATAGATCTAGGTTATATGGGGAGGAACAAGCATGGGAAAAATAGAGGCAAGGGGACGTTTGCATATAAATAGTTTGCATAATGTTGCAATGTTTGTCTGTACAGTTTTCAGCCATGGCCTGCACTTGATCAATGTAGTCTCTCTTATCTTCTTGCTAAATTCTCTTCAAACTCTTCCATTTGTACAGATGTATGCTTGAGGGCTGAAAGCCAGCAAGTAGAGTCATACCAGAGATCAGAGGCCCACGTGTCTATAGTATCAACAACTGGGGAAAGCATGGGTATGCATGTGTGATCAGTATTGCATATGAAGCCAGATAAGCCTCTTGAGTAGGTCAAGTGACCTGGGAGCCAGGAAAGTGTGTGATGTTTCTAAGGGTAAGACTGCAGCAGAAGTTGGCTAACAGAGGGACCAGACAACTCCCAGAGAGCTGCTGGAGGGATCATGGAGTCTGGGAGTTCACCGTTTACATGTTTGTCTTTGTGCGCATGTATGCAATTCTCTATAGTAGCAACTAGAGTGGGACTGCAGTCCTGGGGGCTCATGTCCAGAGGGTAGCAGCTGGAGAAACTCGGATCCAAGGCCAAAATGTGTGAGCTCAGCTACTGGAGAGATCCACCAGGTACATTATGTATGTGTATACATAGATACACGTTGTCGTGGTTTAAGCTTAGTCATAAATTAGAAAAGCATGTAGCCTGCTCGTTTT
>WYDI02026352.1:0-13694 GCA_009867235.2 Psittacus erithacus | reverse complement strand
CCCGTGGGAGTTGCATTCTTTCGATTCTCCTCCCCATCCCTCCGGGACTGGGGGGGGTGGGGAGAAGGACAGGTTGTAGGGGGAAAACAAGCAGGCTACATGCTTTGTCTAATTTACGACTAAGCTTAAACCACAACACAAGAAAAAAAATATAAAGGCTTTGACACCTTTCTAAAAAAGAAAAGCAGTGTAAAGTTCTGCACGATCTTATGTGCTTTTGATAATTATGATATCCTTTTGATATCATGATATCCCTTTTGATAATTATGATATCCTTTAGAACAGATTAAATTTAATAAGGACCACATACAGATTTAATGTCTATTGCATTGATTCCAATGTTCACTTTCATTATAATCATCACAAATTTAGAAAAGGTTAGTGGTGCTGAGAAATTCTAGGCAGGATATAAAGATTTTCTAGTATGAAGGAACAAAAATAACATATGAGATAAAAATAACTCATACGTATCATGACCCATATGTGATATTCTGAAATCTTTTTATAAGGTTCTTCATTAAATATTATAAAGGGAAATTAATAACAGTGGGTACGAAGCAAACAGCTTTTCTGCATTGAAGACAGAAACACTAGTCAATGAATTCTAATAGAAAGTATTACCTGACAGTAAGGTAATGGAAAACTGAATCCAGTTGAGCAAGCAGTCTACACTTTCTGTAAAATACATAAAATGGTTGTGACATTCCCTGATGACATCCTATTAAAGGAAAAACTAGGAATGGCAATGTCTGTGGCCTTATTTCTCTGATACCATAAATTCCTAAGGGATTGTGAGAAAAGGAATATTGAAAAGAGAGAATGAAAACTTGAATCCTGGAAACTGGCTGGGGGGAGAAGATTTTTTAAAATTAGATTAATTAACTCAAATATCAAAGTGATCATGTATTAGCTAATTGTAGGAAACATTATTTTGCATAAGATTCCAAAGAATAAACCTTGATCAATATTGAAAAATATAGTTGTGGATCTCAAGCTTAATAATAGAAAAAGCCTGAGTTTATTGTCTCTTGTAAATTAAATTCTAACCCAGACATTACTGTATTTAGCCATTCATCCTACAGCTAATATCGTAGAATATAAATTAGAGATATTTAAATTGTCTTGACCTAGAGTATCCATTATTCTATGCAGCAATGTGGTAATTGCTAAATAACAGCTGGAATTAAAATTCAGAAATTAGCATTAAGCACTGTTAAAAGTTATTAATACCAAAGAATCAAGCATATGCCCCTGAAATGTTAGGAGACATGGAAAATTCAGTGTTCACAACTTCTCTTATCATGTGCACTTTAGCTGACTGGGTCATCCATTAAAATGTACAAAAGCCAAAACAAGGGAGGGAATGGGGAATATAGACTTAATGTGTCTTTCTAAAAAAAAGAAAATAAAGTATATATTTTATAAGTGTGAATTACTTGACTGATTTCACTGTGTAAATCCCTGTAAACATTCACCTTTTACATGAAAGAAAACAGTTCACATATGACAATGATTCACAGTGCTCCCTACAGCTGTGCCAAAGCTAACTGATTTTCAAAGGAAGAACAGAGAAACTCGAATACCTCTCCTGAGTAATGGACAGCTAAAAGGGAAGAACTAGAAACACTCCTTGGCTGCCACAGTTTTCAGATCTTGGAAGAAATAATCGAGCTGCAAACTATCTTACAGATGTCTGCAAAGTCTGCCTTGCAGTCAATACCATTTTCCCCAAGAGCAGAAATCTTTCTTTAGAAGTGAAGTGCCCACATTGCCATGAGCAGACTGAACAAGCAGTAAATTATATTAGAAGTAAAGCTGAGTAGCACAGGCATTTATGTATTATGCCCCTTAAGGACCTTGTTCCTCATTGCAGGAGTGCTGCAGACCTATTTGGTGTCATATGCTGTTTGATATGGAAAGACACAAAACATTAGAGACAGTTCCTTGGCACTTCATCACCACAGCTGTACAAATGTACTGTGTGACAGCACACACAGCTGTGATACTTACTGATAACATAGTGCCTAATGCACATTTGAAAGAGATTTGTTTTACTCGTGTGGTTTCATCAGGCTGTATTAGCGCAACAAAAGGTTCCAATGTTGCACCTAGAATTTCTGGTAAAAGCAGTCCCTGGAGTGGCAATGTTATATTAAGTGCAACACAGCTGTCTTCAGCATCAGGGTTGAAGGAGACACCAATAACATTCACGGTAGTAGATCAGTGGGATTCTTAATTCATGCTCACAAGAGAACAGGCCACTCAGAACTGCAGTGGAGAGATATAGTGTACATATAAATCTTCTGTAAACTCCTAATGATTTCAGGGAGCTCTGGATCACCCTCATAGACCTTCTGTGGGTGTAAAATGTTTTTCTTTCAACGTTCTTTACAATTTATTTAAAGGCAAATGTCAATGAGGAGGAAAAGATGCACATTTCCTTAGGACCACAAGGACACTTACAACAGAAATTTATGGGTATACTAATTCAGTGGTAAAAGCTGTTATGAATCATCATGTTACTTAATAAATTGGAAACATTTTTAAGACATGACATTCATGCAATCAGTGAGTAGTGATCAATGGCAATTTAAGAATTTCTAAATCCACTGATATCTCAGCTCTTGCATGATTAACCATAAGTTTGCAAGGGAATATTTTATGAAAACTTACTGTGAAAAAGTTAACTACTATACCATATTTTTTTTTATATATACTGTCTTTAATCCATTCTAAGGGAAGGAAAATGCTCCTTTTAGATTTATGTAATAGTCATCCTTGAAAATATTTTTCTTTTTTTTTTTAAAAAAAAATGTTAATACACAATAAAAATGTCAGATTGAAGATTCCATGGACTGGAGAGATTTTTATCTGAACATTTGGGAATAAAATGCAGGTTCTCCAGCAAAATCTTTAATATGTTAGTTCTGTTCAGAGGAAAGCTCTTCTCTGGTAGAATATGACAATGTTTTCCAATGAAATTGTTTGAGACTTTGCTGAGCAGAAAGAAAACAAATTAAATAGGATTATTTTAATGTTTTGAGAACTTCACTTCCATCTTGGCTTCCTTTTTGTTGAAAGAAGATAAACCCAAATAAGAATAATATAGTTGTAAAAGTCTTTCTTTTTCCAAATTATGAATTTCATAGCTCCCACTGTTTACATTGGTCACACTATTGATTGCATGCTCCTTCTCTTTGATAGGTTCAGGAACATACCTACTAAAATCAGCAAATTGCTGTAAAGATATGATCCCATCAGACTGAACTAGAGTGATACCATTAGTTCCAGAACAGGCAGATGACATTGATGTATTGCCACATGATGGAACTGCCTTCACTGAGACTGCTTGAGTCTTCCCATTAGTTTATTTTGAACAGCTCACTCCACACACACATGCAACACCTGGATGCCATGGACATGAAACTGAAACGAATCACCTACAGACAAAAATATCTCAATTTGTCAGTATATGATAAGTCACCTATTTAACGTATCTTTATTTAGAAGATAATAAAGATTGCCAGCCACTGGTAATCTGTTTTGTTTTTTTAACACTTTAGCTCTTCTGGATACCACAGACTAAATTCCATATAACATTACTTATCTTCAGGTGCAATTTGATAACAAACTTAAACCAGACTTGAAGGCCACGCAGCAATGTTAAAAAGACATAGTAGGAAGCATTGCTGCCTGAAATGCTTAACCACAGGTTTTTTAAAAATGCATCCTACTGTCACTGTAGTTGGTGCTATCTTAGTGGATTTCTCTGCTGATTATTCATGCTAAGACTAAAAAGTTACAGCAGAGCCAATAATCATTATTTCCTTTATTACTAAATATGAATGCAGATATATCTCATGGGAAAAAAAAAAAAACAAAAAAACAAGCAACCAAACCAAAACAAAACAAAACAGAAAAAAGACAGCTGGACAAATATGTACTGTATTCAATTTATAACCTCTTCTACAAAGGTAAACAAGGTTAAATTATGGCAGCAAGATGCAAGAAGTGAGGCTGGGGAAACAGCTCCAAGACAGCCATCCTTGTCGATATACATTTTACGTCTTTGCTTAATATACTTTTTCCAAATACTACTAAAAACATTTGATTTCTATGTTACACTAATACCTAAAGAGTACCCAAACATATCGGGTTTTATTACTGCATATTATACTGTTATAATGATTATATCAGTAATATAGATTAATTTTGTACTTATTTTTTTAACATTCTCTCTCAAGTGACCCAAGTAATTTTAAGTAAAAAAAAAGATAAGATCAAGTAATGCAAAATTTTCTGAATTATTGTTGTTCTTGTCTTAAATTAGGCTTTCCAGGCCCTTGTTTTTCCTGCTTGTGTTCTCACAGAACTAAAAATCTGTTTATGAAAAGCAATACTGGGTGCATGATCTAGCTCTGTGCACAACCAGGTTGTATGGATACTACTAGTTGTGTGCCCCTACACAATAACAAAGAAGTATTAAAAAATCCATCAGTCTTTAATAGTGGCTGCATGGTTCTAGCTAAGTATAACACATTACTTTCTCAGTGTCTATGAAACAAAATCACTTTAGCTTACAACTTACATATAGAGAAAGCTGAATTTTAACGGACAATTTATAAACTACAAGGACTATAGGTCTAAAAATTTCCATTTAAATATTCTGCAATGGTGTGTCCCTGCTGGTGTAAAAAGTACACTTCCTTTTTGACATTAATAATAATGGGGGAATAGTATGAAGTGTTTGAAGTAATCAGTACAGAACATGTACCGTATTTATATCAGGGAAGTATTTGCTAAGTGAATTATACTGATAAATAAATGAACATTGCCAGGAAGTGGTAGCCTTTTACATAGAAAAAAACAAAACTATGAGTAAGCTTTGATATACTAACAAGTCTCCAGTCTCACAGCAAAAGCTGAACACCAGATCTATACACTAAATTTTTACAACCCTGAGATTTTTTGGAGATAAGTTGTTTTCTACAGAGAACTGACATCTGTAGTAGGAAATAAACTACCTAAGTTATTTTGCATAATTTAAAACTCCAGATATTTCTCCCAACCAAAGAATAAAATGAAAGTAATAATCTCAGTGCTATTTTTGGAACTTAAGACAAAAGGGAAAAATCCAGACTGAAATATACACTATCGGTAAATACAAAAAGTGTCATAATTCTGCAAGAAAATGCGCAAGAAATCTGCCCTTTAACTCAACAATAAATGTCATGATATTTGCAGGTTGGAGAAAATAACCTCTTTGACAAGAGCTATTTGACACATTGCTAAAACATGCAGTTTTAATGTTGCTTGCAGTGCCATTATTAAACTACGGACTGTGCAAGCTGAACCACTGGCTTTCTGGGAACAGTGATTCACTGATGGCAATGATGGAACAAACAGCACAATCATGCTTACCTTCAGACCAGAAGTCTCCTGGTACCAGCCTTTAAAGGACTCATCTGTCTTTCAAAATCTTCAGTGCTGATCTTTTTATCCCTATGTGACATGAAATAAATCTTTAGGAAAAATTTTGTTGGCCTCAAATAAGAAGTTTTCATAAAAAAATTGTCAGTGTTTGGGAAAGAGTTATACCTCTAGTGTGATAAAAGAAGATCATCTATAACTCTTACAGTTAAGACCATGGATGGAATAAATGTCTATTCTCCTCTATTTCAATTCAAGCTTAATTGAAGTGTGGGGAAAAAAACATTCTCTCACACTTGCATATGTTGCTCCTGTGTGATGCAATATTTATTAGACTTAAGTCTGAAAAGGAGTTGTTTTCAATACTTACAAAATATTGGGGTAATTATGCATGTGAGAAGTACAGAAGTATTAGAATTTAAGAAATATCAAGAAGAAAAAACAAAACAAAACAAACAAAACAAAAAAGTAATGTCCTGCTCCTGGAACAGAATTGTACTTGTATCACTCCTGAAAGATATTTGGCCACATCTGGAAGCTCCAAGACCTCTCTCTGCATTCAAACACCTCTGCATTCATTCTACTGCTTCACTGCCATCCCTGTCAGAAAAGTTTCTTCCATTGCCACAAGGTTTGTCGATTGTATTCTACTGTAGTAACCAAGAATATGCAGAATATTCCCTGTCTGCGGAAACTTTTTATATATTTGAAGACCATATTGTCTCCTCTTCTCTCTCTCACACACACATATATCATAGAATCAAAATAAAAGAATCATAGAATGGTTTGGGTTGGAAGGGCCCTTAAAGACCAGCTAGTTCCAAACTCCCTGTCCTTGGCAGGGGCACCTTTCACTAGACCAGGTTGCTCAAAGCACCATCCAACCTGGCCTTGAACATTGCCAGGGATGGGGTAGCCACAGCTTCTCTGGGCAATCTGTGCCAGTGTCTCACCACTCTGATAATAAAGAATTTCTTCCTAATACTTAATCTAAATCTACCCTCTCTCAGTTAAAAGCCATTACCCCTTGTCTTGTCACTACATGCCCTTGGAAAAAGTCCCTCTCCAGCTTTCTTGTAAGCTCCTTTTAGGTACCGGAAGGCTGCTATAAAGTCTCCCCTGAGCCTTCTCTTCTCAAAGCTGAAGGAGCCCAGCTCTCTCAGCCTGTCCTCACAGGAGAGGTGCTCCAGCATTTGAAGCATGTTCATTGCTCTCCTCTGTACTAGCTCGAGCAGGTCCACATCCTTCTTATGCTGGAGGTCCCAGAGCTGGGCACAGTACATGATATATATGCACACACATATTTGTATGTGTGTGCATGTGTAGGCTGTATATATAGCTGTATTTATACGTGTGTGTGTGTGTGTGTATACATATGTATATATGATTCCCTCTATCTTCCCTCAAAGACCCAAGTTTTGCTAACTTTGATCATTCTTCTTAATGTCCATTAGACTTTTTGAACTGGTTCATATCTTTCTTGAACTGAGTGCCTACAATTACACAGATTTCTCTTGCTGGAATCTTACAGCCCCAAGCGTCACGCAAGCATTACTTACATAATTCTGTGGCATTACTTCTGCTTATACAACGTTTGTGACAGTGGCAACACAACAGTGACTCCTGTTTCATTCTGTGATCCATTTCAACACTTTCCTGCAGGCCAGTTTATATGGTATTTTATTTCCATATATTTCTCTAACTAGTGTTTTTAATATGTTACCTTGCAGTTATGTTATTGACTAGCATCTCTCTCATCTCTGGAACATTTATTCAGAATTATTTGAAATCTTTGGCTTTTTTTTTTCCTATATCTGTAGGCCTTTCCAGTTTTTGTTGGAAGTAAATTTTAATTGGCATATTTATGTTGTATCCTCTTCTATTACTGAATACTGTACAGGACTTGACCCAAACCAGCCCCTTACAGAACTCTCTACAACATACCTTTCTCTTCTGAAGCTGTGAAGATATAATTCTTCATAGCTGAGAACAGGAAGATTTAAAAAAGAGAATACATATTTGTCATCTGAATAATCTGCCTCACAGCCTTTAGAATGCAACATATTGAAAGAGTAAGGACAATCTGAATTAGCACACACTTTCTTCCCAAAAAGAGCGCAAATTACAGGGTTTAGCAAGGCTATGTCATATCTACCTGCAGGCTTCACTAAAATGCCAGATATGGTTAATACAGTGTGTCATAAACATACTGAATACTATTCTCCTTCAAACAAATAAATCATAAATCATTCCTCTGTCATGGCATATTCTTACTGCCTACAAGATCCAAAAGCAAAACACTGTACATGTCAAATCTGGTTTTTGGTTGGCAGTCAGAGAGCAAGAACTGCAGCACATGAGTCTAGCTGAAGTCAGATTAGATCATGGTGTCATTCCCATAGCAGTAGTAGGCACTGTCTGACCACCTGAAAAGGAAATAGTGTGACACATATTTAGTGGCCTGGAATAAGGTGCCAGAGAGACATCCTTTCCAGACAACATATTCCTTGAGTGTGCAGCAGGTGTGAAATTATTTCAAATCAAAATGACAGTGTTCTGCTTTTACTGATTCCCATGGATAGCAGCTCTGCTCTGGTAGCAGGCTAAGAATAATATAATATTAAGAGAAGGAATAACTGTGGGATAGAAAATTAAAAAAAAAGAAAAAACAACCTAAAACCACACATCCATCTGACAGTCAGGATGGCAAAGATGGAGATGAAAGTAGAAGAAGTGCCTGATTATAAACAGAACCATGCTAGGTGCACCAAATGCAGCCAAAGGTCAGATATGGCTTTGCAGGAGAGGAAAATGAGAGCAACAAGGGTAATTGTCCTAAATATCTTAGTCATATCAGGGCATAATTTAAAAATGCTGGATATTACAGAGAAATAGGCATATTGTTGCACTTTTCTATTTCTATAAAACCAGCACTATATTGGTATTAGTAGAAGCAGAAACATTTCAATTTTGAGATTAGATCTTCACTGCAGCAGTTTATCACAAACAAGAAACCCCACTTCAGGAGCACTATACAGAGTAATAGACTACACCATAGTAGCAAGTCCGAACTATATTAGAAAGAATTACAAAGTGTTTTGCGATCTGAGTATTACTTTCTCTTTATTAACAAGTGTCTTGAGTAAAGCAGAGCAATATATGCAGCAATTTTCATAGGAGTGTATCACACATCGATTTAATCTTTTGGAGGTTATCAGTAGATTAATTACATCTAGATTGCTACTGATTAGGAATTCTAGGATTCAGGCTAATAACTGTTCTGAACTGAGAATTTGGCAGTCACCAATATTAGTCTAATGAAAAAACAGCATGCTACATTTAATGATGGCAAAGGCTCAGAAATTCAAAGTTCATTTGAAATCCCAACATGAGCCTAAGATGGGTCTGAAACAGCCTCACTGAAAACAGTCCTACAATTAGTTGCCTTGTACCTCTGGAGGTGATATTGTAGCTTCATATATTCTGTAAAGAAAAGTCAACTTTAAAAGCATAGTGGACTTGGTATATGTTGTTAATTTAAAAAATATTAGTTTGGAAATTACTTCTTGAGGTCTTCCGTTATTCTCCCCAACAACTGCTCAAAAAGGGGCAAAGTTGACATATATCCTAATACTGTATGCATGCTATCCTAACTTGATTAAAAATGAGTAGCAGATTACTGTCCCTGAGAATTTATACCATTTCTAAGACTAAGAGCTATACTAGGATTGTTTTTAATATCAGATTTCCCCAATTGAGATATAACCTTAAATACATCCCCATATCCCCTCAAAATAAAAAAAGAAAGAAAAATAGAATTTCCACAATTAATCAAATTGGTTTTAACGATATCTGGAGTGATTTTATTTCTCCCTCTATTTTTATTTTAAAAACATATTTCTGAAGCTCTCTGAGCACAGATAGCTTGTGACCTGCTTACTAATCACTTCCATCACTGCTTCTCTCAAGGTTAATTTTTCGTTTGCACTACTCTTTTGGTGATGGAAAAAAGGACAGGAAGGAAGAAATAATGCATAAACAATTCAGAACTCACTTAAATGAAAAAGAAAAAAATAGCACCGAGTGAGAAAAGAGTGAATGTAGGCGTTTCATTGAAAAGAAGAATTTAGCTGCCTAGAATCTGTAGCAAGGCTGAGAAATTCAGATCCTGATACACAGCTGTGTGTAACTTCCTTAGAAATATTATAATTTTATTACATTTTCCCTGCCCATGGCAGGCAGGTTGGAACTAGATGATCTTAAGGTCCTTTTCAACCCTAACTATTCTATGATTCTATGATTTTTGCTAATTAACCCTATTAAAAGAGCAAAGTTGTTATTTTCTGTTTTGCTGGTAAAGAAGAAAGAAAGAAAAAATATCAAAGTAATAAAAAACATTCTCAGATTTTCATATGGATTTCTCCTGGGTTTCCATGAATCCAAGGGAGTTCACTTCAAAGAGCTAACAATGAATTTACCATGCTTCTGTGTTAAAATAAGGTATCGAAAACTACAGAAAAGTAAATAGGGATAAAATCAACACCACACAAACTTCTCAGAAAGAAGGTTAATATATTCCAAATCTCCCAGAACACTAAAATCAGTCTCATTTTTCCCTTGCCATCTAAATGCCAAAAGTACTCAATCATTTGTAATTGAACTGTCAGCGTCACAGAGCTGAACATCTTTTAAAAAGGCAAGCAGTATGTCAAAAGAAATTTTTGCAAGATCTGAGATTCAGAAATGATGTTTTTTTAAAGAATGTCTCATCTTCCCCAAAATAAGAAATAGAAGCTTCATTCATGTGAAATGCTTCAATAAATAGAATTAGTGATCTGAAAAGTCAGTTCAATATCTATATTTGTTTGCCATCCTGATGACACAAAAATTGAAGTAGTTCATTAGAGAACCATTCTACATGTATTTTAATACTTCAGGACATCATGCCAATGTGTGTCCTGGCTTCTTCTGGGATAGAGTTAATTTTCTTCTAGTAGCTGGTCCAGTGCTGTGTTTTCGATTTAGTCTGAGAAAAATGTTGATATTTTAGATGTTGCTCAGTAGGGCTTACCCTATGTCAAGGACTTTTCAGTCTCATGCTTTGCCAGTGAAGAGAGCACAAGAAGCCAGGAGGTAGCAGAGACAGGACACCTGACCCAGACTATCCAGTGGGGTATTCCATACCACAGCACGTCATGCCCAGTATATAAACTGAGGAGAGTTACCCAAAAGGGACTGATCACTGGTTGGGCTGGGCATCGGTCAGCAGGTGGTGAGCAATTGTATTTTGCATCATTTGTGTTTATTGGTTTTTTTAGGTTTGTTTTTTTTCCTTCTAGTTTTATATACCCTTGTTATTTTCTTTTTTGATATTATTATTATTAAATTATATTTTAATTATGAAACCGGTGTTATCTCAACCCACAGATTTTAAGTTTTTTCTCACAGTTCTCCTGCCTATCCTACTCGGGGACAATGAGCAAGCAGCTGCATGGTACTTAGTTGTCAGCTGGGGTTAAAGCAGGACAGTGTCACAGAGCTTAATGTACTTGCGTACCTTCAAATGCCTTGCTCTGTAGCACTGCAACATAGGACAACTTAATCCTCATTCACATTGGGTAGCAGCTACCTACAATGTAGTGAACTTCTTTCAGTTAAAAGTTCATATCTCTCATAAGTTCATAACTCTCATAAAAGTTCATATCACTCCCTTGAATTTTCTGTCCTATATAATTTTTAGGTTTAGAAAGACCCTAGGATAATAACTAGTAGGCACTTTTGCTTCCTTTTGTATAACTCTGTAAAAAGAAAACTAAAATGGTATTCAAAACAAAAATCACCTCCGTCCTCCATCAAGTTGTCCATACTTGAAAGCTTAGTCTGTCTTCATCAGCCTTACTCCATCCTTGGGTCTGACAGCAGTACATAGTACTGACAATCCGAGAAAAACTTCCTTTTAAAAACTGCTTTTCTAAAATGCATGTACATATTTGTAGTGCTTTGAAACCTACTGAGTGAGGAGAAAGGAGTGGCAGAAACAACATATGATAAACTAACCACGACTCCCATGCCTCATCCCGCAAGCCTTTCATGTTATTTTCTCTGCCCTATCCAGTTGAGGAGGGAGAGTGATAGGATGGCTTGGTAGGCACTTGGCATCCACCCAGGATTCAACCCACTACAAGGGGAAACTGGTTACACTACGTGATCCAAGTTTAGAGGAGTTTTAGCTATGATTACACTTTATAAAAAGATAAAGCTCTATGAAGAACAGCAAAACCCAGTATGACAATAATCTCTGGTCATCTTATCTAAAATCTGTAATTATATTGCTCATAAAATAATCAGTAACTGCTTTTGGAAGATATTGTTGGCTATGTTGGTTACTGCCACTTTAGGGAAATCCCTGCTTAAGATGTTGTTAAAGGAAGACTTTATATTGCTAGAGTATGAAGTGCCAGTCACATACCAAAGAGAATCAACAAAACCTTCATTTAGTGCAGGAGCCAAATAGGCACTGTGGGCCTGTGCTGTAGATCCAGCGTTGTTTAAAAGTGCCTGTCCTGTTCTGTTCCATGTACACATTCCAAATATTTCAGACATACGCTACCTGCTTGGACCAACTGTATACTATGCTTTGTTACCCATGAACAAAATAACATATCTCTGTCCAGAAAATAAAAAGAAAATGACCTGAGTAAAGAATTCTATACCCGAAAGCTAGTGTATTTCACTTTACTAATTTCTAAAGTATATATGTACTGTATAATATACGTATTTATATTCATATATTTTACCTCTAATCACACCTGTGCCTTCGGAAAATTATGGCTACAACATTTTTACCATCAGCAATGTTCAGTTGATTGCATGTGGTGTTTATATGTACTGTCTTCATCGATACAGGACTCATTTCAAAGGCATCTTATTTCAAACTGTCCACTGTAGCATCCAGTGCCATTTGAGATAGCTGGGGTGTCTTGACTGTCTCCAGCTCTCTCTCCATGAGGGTGCTGATGTTCTAAGTTATGTGTCATTTTATTCAATCTTCTGAAGTGGTCACAGATAACCTAAGATACCTCCTATACCCCAAGAAGACTATATTTATGGAACTGAATCCTACCCCTAGGTCAATACACACAACACTGTTCAGCTGATCATCTAGAAGATGCCTGTATTCAGATGAACCCAATTCCAGACTCCATCATCCTTCCACAGTAACTCCAGGCTCTACATTAACTAAACTTCTGGTGACTATAGTAGGAGCTTGGACATCTAGTCCATGTGTGGATTCAGTCTTCTCTTATCCTACGTGCAACACTGTGTTCAAGGGTTATGCAATAGCAAATACTCTCTCAAGACTTTCAGTCTCTGATAGATTCTGCATATTTTTATCCACTAGATGTGTTTTCAATGCATTCCAAAATTCCAGGCTCCTAAAGTAACTATAAATATAAATACAGCAATAAGATATATAAATAAATAATACAGCTTCTTATCAGTAACTCATATTGACCTCACTTTAAATTATTCTCTGTTTTCATTCAGCTGGTAAACTTCAGTCAACTGAAACATCAAGAAAGTTTTCATGGCTTCCACAACAATTCTTGACCTTTTTCTTTTTTTTTTTTTTTTCTTAAAAAACATTGAATCATAGAATCATAGAATAGTTAGGGTTGGAAAGGACCTCAAGATCATCTAGTTCCAACATCACCTAATAAAAAAAAAAACAACCGTATTTACCAAAGTAAATAAAAGCATACACCATCTGTATATTCTGTCTACAGCAGGCAACTCTAGGAGATGAACATTCATGAGCTACATGAACACCATATATTTCTTTTTTTTTTATTATTTTTTCTTTTTCTTTGATCTGAAATCAACACGTGGTAACACAAGACATTACTAAATATATTAGTTCAGAGATAGAAAGGTGTCTATTACTGCTTTTATTGAAAAATTAATTGAAAGCTGACACAGAGAAGACCTTCATGAGAACTTCGCATATAACAATCTTTCAGACAACTCTAACATTAAGCGGTGCATTAATTTAAAATACAAACATGGAAGTTTAACTTCAGAATGTTTTGACTCTAAGACTACTCTTCAAATGTATTATTCCACAAATGTAATAATTTTTTTTTATAATTGTCGTGGTTTAAGGCCTGCCACACAGCCCACTCACTGCCCCCCACCTCCTCCCTCGGCTCCTGGAGGAATGGGGAAGAGAATCGAAAGAATACAACTCCCACAGGTTGAGATAA
>WYDI02026351.1:0-28968 GCA_009867235.2 Psittacus erithacus | reverse complement strand
GTGTTATACCTTAGTTACTGGACTGTTCTTATCTCAACCCATGGGAGTTACATTCTTTCAATTCTCCTCCCCATCCCCCAGGAGCGGGGGGGAAAGAGGGGGGGTGTGAGTGAACAGTCTATGTGTTTTTCTGATGTGGTTTTCTGCTGAAACCATGACACTTTCATACAAAGACAGATTGAGAGCTGGGACTGTGTAGCCTGAAGAGAAGAAGGTTCAGGGGGATCTTATCAATATGTACAAATGCCTGATGGGGGGAGTACAGAAGAGAGTGACTTCCTTATGAAAGGATATGGAGCAGTGGGCACAAACTGAAATATAGGAAGTAACATTTAAACAAAGTTAAAAAAAAATCTCTAAGGGTGATTGAACACTGGAACAAGTTTTCTAGGCCAGTTGTTGAGTCTCAGTCCTTGGTGCTATTAAAACCTTGAGTGGATGTGGCCCTGGACAACCTGCCTTTGAGCACGTTGTCCTTGCTCTGAGCAGAAGATTGAAGCAGAATATTTTCCTTCCAACCTCATTGATACTGTGACACATTTGATATTACTGTGGATAAGTATTCTGAAGAAGAAATTGCAGAAATATGTAGAATTGACTAGTCTCCATTTATCAGAGCTGCCAGTTAGATGAGTTGCTTGCATTCTTTGTTTCTCTTGCTTGAGACTGGCCCTGACCTGCCAGTGTTGGCACTGACAATGAATTTGTCTGACATGTCTTTTAATTTACTCTGGCAACAAGTATACACAAAATATTCTGCTCTCTGCACAATAAACACTGTGTTTCTGTTGGGAGCTTTTGCATAACTAGAACATTATGGCCTAAGTCAGCAAAAGCCTTCTCGCTGACAGAAAAAAGTGTTGTACAGGAGGTCTTAGTTTTCTGCTGGGCAAAATTTTCGTATCAACAAACTGTTTAACAAAATTATAGCTTCATACATGTATGAAAAAAAAAAAAAAGAAGCCAGATTTACTTCCAAAAAAAGATATCTCCCTTTTGTAGAATTTGATTGGAAGAAAGGAGTGGTTGTCCTGACACGATCTGCTAAACTGTGATCAAAGGTGGGGATTAACTGAAAAACAAGAATAAAGAAAAAAATACTATATATAAACTATGAGTGTTTATACACTCAGTTTTTATCACTGATCAGTCTTAGTGAAAGAACACATTTGTATTCAGGAAAGCATATATAAACATCTGAGTAAGGGGGTAATCTAGTAGGCTGGAAAAGGAAAAGGTGATATTCAGATGAAAGAAATGCTTCTGTTTGACACAAACTAAGAGAGAGTGAAAATAGTGGCTCTAGTCATCCTGGAGACATAAACTTAATTTAGATGGCCAGCAGACCCTACATTCTTATGTACATACATGAATGGTAGAAAACCTCACATTCCTTCACATAGAGTTTTGTCTGACATATCTCTAAAGAATTTATCTTTTCCATTGTTTTGCAAGTCAACTTGTGGCTTCGTGTTTTTAGTCATAAAGAAGTGCACATATGAAGTACATGTTTAAAATTCAAGGTAATGTTTAACAGAAAAGGCTATGTTACCCTACTAAATGTGGCAAGGCCATGATGCATGCCCAGCACCCAAACGTTTATTCTATTACATTTTTAGAATTGTCACTTATGCAGGCCAGCTAACACTAGCACTAGCAAATAGTTTCTGTTCCCTGGCACAGTAGATGTAGCTTAGGGCAGAGAATGCTACTGCATACGTGAGCAGCACGGCCAAAGCCATGTGATTATTCTACACTGCCTTTCTCTCCTATACTCAGGTCTCAGTAGAGGCTGCTCTACCTTGTGCTTCTCAGCCGATGCCCTCATCACTCTGGACATACACTGTGATGTTCTATAATGAAAAAAACCCTATTCCTGAAAACTGCAGAACTTCATCCTCCTGGTTTTTTTCAGCTTGCTCTACAGATCTGGCTAATGGCAAAGGCCGTGAGAAGAAGATTGCCATCCTGGCATTTATTTGAAGGGTGCTGTCTCAGGAGCGTGGGTGATTTGGTCTGGCAAATCTCCTTTGGCACTTACACAGAGGTGGCCTAGTAGATAGCAGTAGAGAGCTACAGTTCCATGGTTATACTCAACAGGCTGAAAGAAGTCTTCTCGAAGGCCGTTCCCTGACATGGCTGATCTTGTATAACTTGAAATAGTTGCCATGAGTGTTCCAAATTGCAAAGGAAGCCCAGCTGGAGGGCTAGAAGTCCTGTTCATGAGTTTGCAGTTGCTCTCATTCTTGATGCTTCTCCTTTCTTATTAATATTGTCCTGAGGAACCACCTCACCTCCAAAGGATGAAAGGGAAGACAATGGGAAACAGTCATCTTCTGCACTGTTGTTTCTGGCAGGGATATCAGCCCACAGTTCCAGATCTGGTAAGAGAAAACCAGTTTTGAAGCATGCTTCTGGGGAGTGGGCTGAAGCAAAAAGATAAGAATACCCGCAAGCTCTCATCATAAAATGCTTTTTAAAGACAAACTTAATTCTGATGTAGTCTAAATTATAGCAATGGAATTGTACTAAAGATAATTTTGATTTATTATAGTTTAAATTCTGGCTTCCAGAAGATATAAGAATTACTTTTCACTGAAAATCAAGAATTTACTTTTATATTTTACCTGAATAATGCTGTAAGACTGACTTAATAACTACAGACTGAGAAAATGATATATGTTGGCTATGACCCAGGTAGGTTATCCTCTGTTAACTTAAGAAACCAGGCTAAAATAGATCCTTTTCCAGTTGGTTTTACATTATAGAACTGTACTGAGTGTCCTATAAGTGCCTATTCATTACATTTACTGTCAATTTTTTTACCTGAATAATTTACATCAAGTGATCTCCAAAAAATCAATATCAGGCTTCTGAATTTACAAAGCCATTTGATATGCAGAAGTAAATCCCTCCTGGTCTCTACCACTGAGAGTCTCTATAGTGAGATGTCACCACAGGCCCATGATCTGCCCACAGATCCATCGTGGCATACCTTTCCAACAGGCTCAATTATTTTTCTCCCATTCACTCATGAGCCATTTCATGGCTCATGCTGAAGCTTACAAGGCTGCTTGCATTTTACTCAGCTCTTGGCCAAGGCAAGGACTTAATATTTCTGTCTTATACACATTGTCCTGGTTTCAGCTAGGATATATAGTTGTTTATCTTCCTAGTAGCTTGTGCAGTGCTATGTTTTGGGTTTAGGCTGAGAATAATGCTGATAACAAAATGATGTTTTAGCTGTTGCTCAGTAGCACTTGCCCTGATCCAGGACTTTTCTGTCTCTCATGCTCTGCTAGTGAGGAAAAGCACAAGAAGCCAGAAGGGAGCAGAGACAGGACACCTGACCCAAACCAGCCAAAAGAGTATTTTGTACTACAGAATATTATGCTCAGTACAGAAACTGGGGGGAGTTAGCCAGAAGGGACTGATTGCTGCTCAGGGACAGGCTAGGCATCAGAGAGTGGGTAGTGAGCAACTGTACTGTGCATTGCTTGGGGTTTTTTTTGTGAGGTGTGGTGTTATTCTTCTGTCTTTCCCATTATAATTATATCACTTTATTTAAATTACTAAGCTGTTCTTGTATCAGGTTGTTGTTTTGTTGGTTTTTTTTTTACCTTTATTCTGATTCTCCTCCCCATCCTACTGGCAGTGGGGAATCAGCAAGCAGCTGCGTGGTACTTAGTAACAACTAAACCACAACATATGTACAAAACTTTTTAAAAAGACATTAGTATGATATTTAGATCTGCTTCTTTCCTTCTTCAAGTAGGTCAAGAATTTACCAATTAACTTCTTAGATGTTATTTTACAGGGGGAAAATTCTGCACTGTACATCATGTAATTTCCTGAAAGAAACAATTTTCTTAGGGGAGTAGGAACAGTAAATGTACTTTGGATTTCTATTCTAAGATTAATGAGAGTTTTCCATAAACATAAGCATACCAGAAAGGTGTGTGAATATATATTTATGCCCAGTAGCTGTTGAGTTTTATAATTACCAGTTTTGTATCTGTTACCCAACTAGTTACTGGGTGGTCAGCATTTATAATGGGTTAAAGAGGATGGGTTCATTAGGAAACTAAGAATTATATTCACCCCTCAGATGCAGAGACCGTATGATATGGTAAAAAACATAATAAGCTAAGGTCCTTACTTTAGCACATAGAATACCTATAAAGAGGGGAGAGTTGCTCTTGTCTGTTATATTGAATCTTTTGTGCAGCCTTAATTATTTGCTTTATAAATTTGTATTCATCCATACGTCCCCTACTGTATAAAGTATTTATTAAAGAAAAGGGGAAAAAAAGCTTTCAGATGACTCACGACCATAAAGCTCAATAGCCATAGTACATTACAAATGTTACATAGTACAAATGCATCATCAACAGTAGCACATATAGTCACTTCTACCTCTGTAGTTAAAACATTCCCCAGCTTTCCTTTGAACTTCAAAAGCAAAGAAAATGAAACATAGGAGAAATGTTAACTTATTGGTAAGTCTTATTAACACTTCCTTTAAGGTATTAGGCAGAGTGAGAAATTTGTGTAGCAACTGCAGTTAAATATTTTATTTGTTAGTAAGTGAATGAGTGCATTCTTAAAAGAGCAGGTTTTTTTATCTCAAGCCCACAGTGTGGGGGCCCATATTATGCAAGCATACAATGGAATGTCTTCAGCATCTAAGGTTATTCACATTTGAACAAGTACAATATTGTCATTGTCCTCAGTGGAAACTCAGCTGACCCTTTGCTCACATAGCATCTATTACGCAGATCCCAATTTTTTTTTTTTTCTGTAGACTTGATTAGGCTTTTTATTTCAAATAATAGCAATTAAAACCTTAGCTTTCACATGTGAAAATCCTTCATCGATCAACCTTGTTTTTTAATAATTAATTTGCTACTTACATAAGTATTTACAAACTAAAAAACAATGTTTGGTTGATGGTGTTAATTCACCCTTTGTGGAGAACCATTCCCCTGAGTCATGCAGTATTAATTCTGGTATGCCTGATTATAACAATTTAAAAAATGATGCAACAGCAAAGCCAATTATTACTCTATGCCCCATTTGAATTGCCAGGGTGTCAAAATTTAATCAGTGAATGGAAAAAAACCCCACCATTAATGAGAATATATTAACAAGCAACAATGGACCAAAGTCATTGTTCCTTTTACATGTCAGTTTGCATTACTTAAGCAGCACTAAGAGAGATATAGTATTGCAAAATGATGACAAAACCCAGATATTATGAAGATAAGAGTAATGGAGAAAATACATGTATTTAGAGGAGACTGAAAAATAGGTATTGTTTGAAAAAGATATAAGAAGGTTGATTCATGAAGAAGAAATTGATTGGATATGAGTGAGTAGTGCAGTATTGTAGATTTTATTATTGTCTGATCTACAGGCATAAGACACTGGAAGAAAAAGATAATCCCAGCAATATTTAAGCAATTGAAAAGAAGTATTTGAAATCAACTAAATAGCAAGTCTACTGAATCTTCTGTAGATGCAGAATAGCTGCTTTCTTAAGCAGGGGAGTGAAAAGATTAGCAGGAAAGAAAACAAAATGAATAGCTGCACTGAATTGGTGCTCAATCATTAACCAGGGCATAATGGTTTTAAACTGAAAAAGGATAAATTCAGACTAGATATAAGGAAGAAATTTTTTACAATGAGGGTGGTGAAACACTAGAACAGATTGCCCAGAGAGTTTATAGATGCCCCATTGCTGGAATCATTCAAAGTCAGGATAGACAGGGCTTCAAACAACCTGGTCTAGTTGAAGATGTCCTTGCTCATTGCTGGGGGTTGTTCTAGATGACGTTTAAAGGTTCCTTCCAACATAAACTATTCTATGACACAGTATCTGGAAAGTGAGCGTCAGTCTTTAGTCCAGTACAAGAAACTGCTCCTAATATTGCTCCTATTACTGATTTTATAGACATGGGAATACAAGTTTTAACTACAAAACTCCTCTTAATATTGATTTTGTGCTAATACTGTAAGCACTATCTAATTTCAAAGCTCTTTGTAAGTTTTGTGGTCTGCCACATTGATTTGAGGTGAAAAAAATGCCATGTGGCAGACTGGACCATCTAAGGGTTTTGTGCAAACACATTGTCTCACATTGCATTTAATTTGTAAATGAAAGTACTTGAGCAGTCCTTGAGAATGACTTCAGCAGAAGAAAAATAGGTATTGGGTCTATATGACTCCATTGATGTCTGCAATGATGTGAAACATTGGAAGATTCAATTGGGAGACTGCATTTAAATTCACTAGTACAGTCTAATGTAGCCTTTAGGCTAAAGAATATCAGAAGTACTATATATAGCCCACAGGACATAGCAAATTTGCATCATTTTACTGCCTACTGAATCCTGACTATATATATTTCATTCATTCTGAGTTGCAAAGAGACCTGTTTATATGCAATATTAAGAGCAATTATGTGAAACCATGACAACTGGGATATACTGTTGACATGCACTTAATTGTGTCACTGCCTTAGTATTGCTTTAAATACAGCGTGATTCAGCTTTTACACTACCTAGTGCCTCTTCATTCCAGCATGTCTGACATGTATCGGTGGTATATTTTTGTAGCTTCAAAATAAGCTTTTCAGAAGCTGCATAAAAAAATGCAACCACCTCTGCTGGACTGGAGGGGAAAAGATTGCAAATAGCTCCACATTCCCACTCCTCCAAAAACTGCACATTCTTACAATTCATGGAGGGCTATATTTGACAGATTGAAGTTAGCATTGGAATTACTTCTGGTAGATGTTCTACAATATATTTGGGCTATTAGGGAACAAGAAGCAACCAAGATACATGGACAGAGATGTAGAGGAAGAACCTTCCTCCTGCACTTCCCCTGCCTCCTAGCAGCTGGCTAGACCTGTCCTGTTATAGTCTCAGGTAATTATAGCATAGTTCAGGTCAGTGCTATTGCTTGACAAATAGCATAACCATAGGGCTAAGCAATGGTAAATTTCTTGCCTGTGGAAAATGCTACCTTTCAGTTAAGGGGCTTCAGTGTTCATTGGAGCAAGGACTAGGGCCTGCACATGAATCAACCTTGTGTTTCTTCCCTCTCCTTTCTTTTTGTTCCAACAACTATTTCATTACATTCTGGTAGGGAAATTAATTAAATACCTTCAGCTGAAGAAATTCAGAGCAATTGGGATACGTCCCTGACTATCTGGTAACATTGCAATTAGGGCACTCTGCTGAGATGTGAAATGCTTTCATCAAAATGCAATCAGATACGGAAGAGACATTAACCAAGTCCCAGCTGAACACCCTGTCAGCTCTGCAGCTGTGCTTTACAGCAGGAGTGGACACTGTGGTTTTTTACATGGGATTCAGATTGCTTTGAGCATGCCTGCAAGATCTTCCCCTGGAGGTCTAATCTGCAGATCCCACTGTCATTGAGATGTAGCATAGGCAAAGCGCAGCTTTACTGTAGACATTGCTGTTCATCCCAAGCAGCAGAAATGTAGGTATTCCAGAGCTTCATTCTCTGTTTTGATGCTTTAAGTCCCTGTGACTCTATTTGGTGTGTGTATCCTGCTGAGCTAGAGAGGGAGCTACAGTGATGTTCTAACACTATGCTGCAATGCGCTGGGTGTCATCCTTCTTGCCATACAGAAGCGTGACTCAATGCACTCTCTGCAACTCAAGGAGTCACCAAATAACATGCCACTGCAGATGGCCATTTCATGTGATAAGTTACATCAAGACAGTGTAGCCAAGTTCAATGGGTAATATTACATTTGGCATTGTCATCAGATTTGTCATTATTTATTTGTTTGGGGAAAAATTATTCATTCTGTGTCTCAGTAGGACATCAAGCAGATGTATATATGGTGTATATGTGATATCTATGAATCAGATAAAACTCTTCTGCCAGAAAATTCAAAACAGCTTCTGTTCAGTCTGAATCCGATTTGTCAAGTCTCTTATTATTTTTTAAAAGGGAAAGAAAGAAAAATTAGGTCAGAAACTATGACACCTAGTCAGAACAATCAACAGATTTAGTGTAAAATGCATCTGTGAAAGGCATAAGCAAATCATGGCCTGAGGGGAAGAAATAATATATTCAAACTGATGAAGTCTGTATAAGCCTTTTTAATGCACTGGTGTCCTGACAGTTTGCAGATCCTCCATTTTCCTTGATCTTTAACAACTTTATATTTTAAAAACCTGAATAGATTCATTAAAACTTTCCAGAAATGTCTAACTCTTAGGATTGCTTTTTCAATTTCTCTTTCAAGGACTGTTCTCATACTAGAGTGCTTTCATGCTTGTCAGTACATGGCTATCTGAAAGGCTCCTGCAATGCTGGAAGTGACAAATGTATACCTCCATAACTAAACCTCACTGCTGGTCAGACTCTATCATTCCTTTCCCTATCATTTCTGTGGTCTATGCTTCAGCAAGACTTTGAAAACCACACCTCAGCTCTCTGCACCAGAGGGGCTTGCAAGATGTTTCTGCTGAACTTACATGATTCAAATGAAATTGGAGTTAACATGGAGGTTATATACAAATATGTTTTATAGATATTGTTCCAAATATTGTTCTATGGATATTGTCAACGAGAGTTTGAGAGTATCTGGCCACATAAAGGAGAACTGTATCAACACAAGAAGAAAATAAAAAAGATTGATCAGCTATGAGGCTTTTGCATTTTACCACTAGTAGGTGAGTAGTTGCACAACCCTGTGTATCTCCCAAACAAGATCACAACAAAGAGTGACCACGAAAAGGATAATCAGTGATATAATTCCTAAATGCCCTTATGCAGGTTTACACACTTGCATTTGGACTGCATTAAATATCTAGAACTGTATGCAATCACTATCACCTTATAGGTTTAAAAGTCCAGTACATGAGAACTCATTGAAATATATAAACCTCAAACTTCATTAGCAGGATAAATAATTCATGTGCAGTTGTGCTACTGAATACAATACTGAGCAATATATACGGCAATATTTAAAATAACAATAATATTAATAATTAAAAAAGTTTTGTCTCCATAGATCTCAAATATTCACAGTTACTTTATAAGTAAGGAGTTCATAAGGACCTTATATCTAGACATTAACATCCCTAGAATTACCCCATACTAGGACTGACAATTTGACTAGTTAATATTAGTGCAGTGGAAAGAGCATTAACGTAGTAGTTAACTGTCTTTAAGGAAAAATACTAGATCATTAATCTCTTCAACAATTCACTCTAATCTACCCTACGTCTATCAGTAGCTAGGACTGAAAGCCATATCTTTGAGTGAAGAAAGCTTTCCTAACAATGCAAATTTTATTTTTTTTCAAGAATTTAATTAATATTTTGATTTTCTACATTTTGCAGGTATTTCAAAATCCTCATGTACACATTTAAATACAAAGAACTCAGAATACATCATTTTAAGAACTCAGCCACACTTAATGCATGAGTCATCAATTTAAAAAACTAGAAAGGTATATTTGAATAAGGGGTAAGGCCAAATTTATTAAAGTCAAAGTTTCTGGATTCATCTTACTCTTTTGTCAGCCAATGATGCATGCATTATATTATTCTATTAAATCTGATAGTCTTTTGTAGTACATCTCATTCAGAGAGTAAGTCTTCTTTACTATGATTTTCATTTTTCATGAAGAACAAGGGATGCTTAAGATAACAGGATTAAGAAGACACAAGTTAAAAAAGGGAAAAATACTTTATGAAAGTTGAATCCCAGTACCTGGTTGAATTTCAGTTCTGGTTTTGAAGCTTTTTCAGACTAGAAAAGTTAAGCAGTGCTGGCAATCAGACTCTGTCCTGAAAGTGACCACATGAAAATTACAAATAAATCAGAGTGCTGAAGTAGGTTAGGTAAAAGCAACTACAGGCCCTAAAGAAAGAGTTAACGGAACTTTCTTCTATGTTGCACCTCTAAACTGAACCACAGACCTGAATTATATTTCTAAATAGAGTTTAAAAGCTATAGAGACTCATTATAAGAGAACAGTATTTCTAGTATAGTGTTATAACCGGATGCCCCCCTTCTGAGAGGGAACTTGTGACAACATCAGGAACTGGTTTATGATTGCCCTTCTTTAGGTTGCCAGCTTAAAGCTGATAATTACTTTCAAGAAGTCTATTTAGGGCAGACTTTTTAAGAAACATCAAGCACAATTCTACAACACAAATTAGATATTAATAGTAGAATCCCTTTTAATACCTCTTCATACTGGGAAAAAAATCAAACCAATACACATGCTTTCAGTCAGAAAAAATGTTTCTTATCCATGGCTCTGAAGTACTTTATTAGAAAGTCCCTCTGACATACGGCACACAGGGCAAGAAGAAACCCTATTCCATAATCCAGTCTAGCTTGAGAAAGATGATTCCCTGGGTAGGGAACTGCATAGCTATGCCGAAGACATAGCAGGCCAGTGTGTAGGATTCCTGCCCAAAACCATACAAAGTGGCTACAGCTGGCTCCCGCCATCCTTCCCTCCATTGCTTTTTTGTATCTTGCATCCCTTAACAGAATTCTATGGATGAGGACATTCTTTCTAACTATGCAAAAGGAAATAAATTCCTTCATATTTAAGTCCTAAATGTGAGGCTCAGGCCTAATCCACATTAGTATATAAATTCCTAGGTGTTAATTATGTATCTTATGCAATTGAAAAGAATGGGTGATCAGACTTAAGTTATTCAGATCTCCGTGCCAGATCATTAAATTCTCTGGAATTGTAATGTGCTAGTACAGGACATTTGTGATTTCTTTTCTGCAGTGGTATTTTTTTCTCCTGTCATTGAAAAATACTTATGAAAAAATTCTTTTTGTATCTGACAAATATCCCATTTTATGATTTCTCTTGCTAAATCTGAACTCCCTTACAAACCTGAACTCCCAGGGGACTTTATGAAAGCTTTTTTCCATACATATGGCAAAATGTAATTCTTTAAAGTTATATTTAAAATGATACTGATATACTGAAAAAAGATGACAAGAGAATTACTGTGTGGGAGACAGCCATCAGTAGATATAGAGTTTTTTCAATACTTCAGTGTCAGTGACTGTGTGTCATCGAGCTACTGATGTGCATTTGAATACTTCAGGAGGAGCATTGCATGTTTGCTAAGTTTCAAAGGCATTGCTGAATAGGTGCTTTTTCTCCATCCCCCTGAGATTACTGGAAACGGTATTAAATTGTCCTATATATATTTGTGTAAAATATAGGTGATCTTGTGTTTTACTTACAAAAGTGTCATCCTCATCCACCCAAAGATAAATGAAAAACAAATGCTGACATTATTGCAGGTGAAAACTATGTTCTGTAATACCAGAAAATAGATAAAATACACTGCACTTAGAACAAAAAAGAAATACAAAAACGAAGTACAAAAAGAAGCAAAATACTAAGTAGGGCATGCAGGACACAAATGGAGATGAAACTGGTCTGTGGTATAATGCAGTATCCTGAAAACTAGAAAAAAGGATAATAAAGGGAGACCTGTGTTAGCTTCAAATATAATTTCTTGAAAAGATGCTAGGATCTGAAAGAAAAAGCACTTGTTTACAAATGCAGCATAACCATATCTTGACATGGTCATGCTGCATTTGACAATACCAAAGATGTGTCAATCACTGAATGTCAGAAGAGAATAAGTTTTAAGAATATAGTTCCTTATCAAAAAATACAAAAATAAAACAGAGGGAGTACACAAAAGAGAAGCTAATTCCTAATTAAAGTATCTGGGAGATTACAGAATGAGAAAACAGAAATGGAAGGGACCTCAAGAAGCTGTCAAAGCCATTTCTCTGTCAAAAGATATGGTATACTAAATCAAAAAAGATATGATCTACTAAATCAAAAAAAGATATGATATACTAAATCAAAACTGTTCCTGAGAGATTTAATCTCCTCTTAGAAGTGAGCACTGAGAAAAGCTGTTGTGAAAAATAAACAGACAAGAATTCTGTGCAGTTTATAATGCCATCTGCTTAATAACATCCCAGCCAATTAAAAATGCTGTTATCAGAGGTAAGGCTTAATTTTGAGAGGCACAGTCATGGCTCTGAGTTACTGGCTGGGCTTAAACCACGACACATAGCAATGTACTTTCCTTGGTAACTTTTTCTAGTTTAATTTACTTTTTTTTTAAGTCTTTTATTTTAAAAACAATTAAACTGTAAGAACATGTTTTCTTATAAGCAGCACAGCACAAATAATTGTCCTAGTAGAGATATTAGCAAAGATGCTTTTATTAGTTGTTTGTATATTTTTTTTTTATTTATTGATTTTAAAAATATATTGACATATTGGAATTCAACTCAAGGATTATTTTCCTTGCAAAAAGCGAGTCCTTTGGACTCCTTTAGTCTGTCAGGGATGAAATCAACTTGCCAGCTACTTCTTTTCTTTTTTTACAGCATTATTTATTGTTGTTGAGGTCTTTTTTATCAAAAAAGAGGTATTTGTATATCCTGACCATTATCGGAAGTTTTTATTTCTTTATGCTTATGTACAGGCTGTCGAGATATTTTCTGATACCAAGGCAGTATTTTGATGTAAAATGGCAATTAAAACTAGATTATTTGAGGATTGAACATATCCTTTGAACTATTTAAATTGTGGGTTCAGCTTGCAGGCATCCTTTCTGTTTTGTGTTGTTAGATTCACCAGCTCACTTTCTAGCACATCAATTTTATTGTAAACAAACCTACACATTTGAAGACATCACAGTTTGAGTATATCAGATTGAAGCAAGAGGAAAAAAGGAGAGTTACTATTAATTTTCAGTGAAAACTATGCATTTTCCTCAAATGACTAAAAATTCAGCACATTCCCCATACAAGTTAAATCTAAGTCTCAAACAAAACCAACCCAAAGATAAATTTTCCAATTCAAAACTCTCAAGTACCTGACTCAAGCACTGAGCTTAAGTTCTGTTGATTGTTGCTGGTTTCAATATTATGCCTCAATGCTCTAACAAAACAAAGGACAAACCGCATATGGTTTGCTAATAGGAAAGTGTCTTGGACATGCACTTGTCTGTAATTTAGCCAAGTTTACAGTAATTTCTAATCATTGACTATTTACTTGAGTTGATGTCATCTTGTTTTATCACTGCAGGAAGAAAGTAAACATAGTCTTGCAAAATTAATACTGGGGCATTTGGTTGCCTGCCTTTAAAAAAGGTAGGCACCAAGCTGCCATCTGTCCCTCTCCCCTGCTTTGAATCATGACTTTAAGATGAAGTTTATAACTTTATTGAATCCAGGTGAGGGCAGTCTGAGAATAAATGTTTTGAGTTTTATAAGTAAAGAATTTTACAGAATGGAAAAGCTATATTACAGCTTTTGCAAATGAAAGATCAAGTAATAAGATAATGGAGTCCAGATTAAAGCAAAAGAGAAAGCAATTTATGAGAAAAGAACAGGGGTGTAATACATAATAGCACGGGGAGAAAAACAAAGAAGAAAATAAAAAAAAAAAGACACAAACAAAAGAAAAAAAAAAAAAAAAAAAAAAAAGCACCAAAAAAAACCAACCAGAAACTGAAATCGGTAAGAGAAAAAAGAACTGGAAATGCACAAGTAGAGGATTAAGGACTTCAGATGAAAAGGGAAGTGTACCTTGGGGGGAATGCAGACAAATAATGAACTCACTTGCTGCACATATCTCAAAATCTTTGCTGGAGGAAGGTGTCTTTTTAACTATGAGACCTATATTTATTAAGATAATTGAAATAGTAAAACATGAAGAAAGAACAGCCCTGCTGATGTGCAGTTTGCTCGTTGACACCCTGCAGTTGTTCTTCTGAACACTTAAAGTTGGGGAACAAGCCCTACAGAGTTCCTAACTTGGGAGTTCAGCAGAAACCCGTGTATTTCAGGTTTTTTCAATCTGCAGATGTTACAGAATGCCCCCTTCATCATTTCACTACTGAGCTGAGTAATAAAGTTCCACCTTCTTACTGGTGCGACCTACAGATTAGCTCTTGAGAGGAAAGAATGTATGTATGGAGAAGGGATCACTCCCTCTGTTATCTAAAGATTTTGCTCTTGTTCTCCAGTACAACACTAATGTTAGTCAGAGTGAGAAGACTGAAGGCCCTGAGGACAGTGTGGAGATGATGGGATAGAACTCATAGATCCTTTTCCCAGGACACAGAGTGGCCATCTGGACAGTAGCTGCGCTGGTCTTTATTCAGGGAGGCTAGATGCACCTCAGGGTCTGAAGAATCATGAAAGTTAACTGATTATAGAACATTTTCTGAGACTAAATACGGTACTTTAAGTGCCATGACAATTAATATAAACACAGCCAAGAATATGGACTCAGTTGGGCATGTGAAACCACACTTTTCAAAAGACCCGCTGATTTTGTAATAAGTGGCATGAAATTCCAGCTGTGATATTCAACTATTATATATTATAGTTATTTGAAAGTTATTTGAATACACTAAACATGATAAGAAAATGCTAATGAGCCATTTTGCTCATCCTCACATTTTTTTGTACCATATTCTGGCGGCCTCCTCAAGGGTTATGGTGGTATGTCTTTCAGAATAGTTACGAGTGATTTGTTATGTATGTCAGAGAGAAAGCCCCCCTGAACATAAAGATTGTGTTTGATACAGAAGGGTGGGTAAGCATTGTTGTGGCTCTGCACCTCTGTTCACACTGCTCCAGTGAGCGGAGAATCCAGGTTGCACTTTGAATAGGAGACGACATTGCATGCTCCCTAGCAAATTTAAGTTCTCTTTTCCTTAGTGGGGAATGAGCAGCAAAAAGTATTAAGAACAGCTTCATTTTAGCTTTAGCTAGAGTAATGAAATATTGACATTCTATACTCAATGGTATAATATCTCTGTAAATTTCAAAGAAAATTAGAATGAATGCAAAATTAGTAATTGTTGAGTTTATGACTGCTTTTGATAGTGACAAGTGTTTTATTTCCACAAAAAACTGTTAAAATGTTACTCTAACGTATTTCTGAATATTTTAAAATGCAAGAGTAGTTATTATTTGCCATTATTTCAAATGTATTGTTCGGTACATACAATTTTCATGTTGTATCTATGGAAATAGAATGGAATCATATATAAACTGACTTTCACCATATTTGTGTTTGCTGCCAAAGCTATATTGTCAATTTTTGAAGTCCAGCTAAATTGGGAAAGTAAACCAGCACTTTGTATGTATGCCTTTTATTTATTTTCAGTATTACTAATGTGATTTTCATACCTGTATTCTGTTTTCTTTTGGAATTATACATTACAATTGAGATACTATCATTTAGAAGAATATAGAAAAGTAATTGGCAAAAATTTCATAGAAGCAGATAAAGTTGACAATATCAATCAGATTTTTTTGTAAGGCATTAGTAATTCACAAATATCAGTTTTCTTAACAGAGTCTTAATAAGACTCTTAATAGAATTCTACATTTTACACAACTTTGTTTTGAATTGTTGTGAACTTTCATCCTGAACTTTCAAACTTCAAGACAGACCTCACTCCACACTTACTAGCAACATAGGTAACACTGAAGTTTGCCATGTACTGAGTTTGGCTAGAATGGAGTTAATTTTCTTCATGGCAGCATATATGGCACTGTGTTTTGAATTTGTGACTAAAGTGTGTTGATAGCACACCATTATTTTAGCTATTGCTGAGCAGTGCTTGCACAGCATCAAGGCCTTTTCTTTTTATCACTCTACCTCCCTCAAAGGGAGTAGGCTGGGAGTGGAAAGATGCTGCAAGTGAGCATGTACAAGACAGCTGACCCAAGCTGGCCAAAGGGATGTGCCATACCATATGACATTGTGCTCAGCCATATAAGCTCAAACAAAATGAGGAGGAAGGGGAAATGTTTGTGGTTATAGCTTTCATCTTCCCAAGTAACCATTATACATGCTGAGGTCCTGCTTTCCAGAAACTGGCTGGACAACTGCCTGCCAAAGACAAATAGTGAATAAATTCCTTAATTTGCTCTGCTTATGCAAATAGTTTTGCTTCATTTGCTAAAATGTCTTTCTTTTGAACATGAGTTTTTCTCACTTTTGCCCTTCCAGCTGTGGGAGAAAAGAGTGAGCAAGTGAGTAGGGCTTATCTGCTGGCCAGCGTCAATGCTACATATGCTATTAATCTAGTTATAATGGTGGGAAGTAGAAGAGCAAGGCTGCCAATTTAGTCAATAAGAACTTCAGAGAAGCTTATGTGAGATCAGCTATGAGCTTCATTTGGGCTGCAGATAGGAAAAAGGGAGTGTAAAGGGTTTTTTCTATGGGTTTCTGATGTTAGTGGTGGGTATTAGGTAAGGATAGTGGAGGCTGAGAGAAACTAGGGTGGGGTGTGGGAGCTTAGGGAAGCCAGGGTTTGAACATGAGCATAGAAGAAGACACAGGAATTTGGTTTTGCTACTTACTGGAAATTTCTTGTGAGTTTACCAGGAACATCATCAGCAACAGAGAATTCTGCAAGGAAGAGGCAACAAGCTATTGTCTAGGTTACACTCGCTGTTAAAAGACCTAACTCCCTCTTTAGCACAGGCAAAACAGACGCTGTCAGCCAAGGTAGTTATTTAATTTGCATGTGGCTGGTACTAACCTTGCTCTAGATCAATTCATTCCATTTGTGAAAATTACTTTTTCTTTAATATTAGAGTTTAAGACTTGCATAAGCAGAAGAGATAAATAAAACTTGTTCTTTGCCTCCTCCCTTTCCTCAATACAGAGAAATGTTTTATCAGAAGAAAAGGTATGCAAGCTTACTGGGATTTCCAGATTGATTTTGTTGGTATTTTGCTTGGGTTATTTTTATTATCATTATTATTATTATTACAGCTGTCATGCTTTGCACAGACGTGTACTGAAAACAAAGAGGAGGAGGTATAATGATGAAAAAATGCCATTCTGCTCAGTCAGATATACAACAAAGATCCAGATTGCCCAATTTAGGTTCTTCATGTATAAACCATAGGTGGTTGGCTCTGGCACTCCTTAGAAGTATCCAATTTAATGTCTCTCCATGCATTTTGAGTCTGGATGAATCTAACTGCCCTGTCCATATTGGCCAGATAGGAGCTCTTTCTTGAAAGTTACAGAGCTGATAACAAAGAATTCAATCTAATGTCCTTTGCCTTTTGTTGAAACTTCCTTAATTAGAAAGACCGCTCACCATAACTTGGAGCAAGAGGACACACAGATTAATTCAGAGCAAGCAAATGGTCCTTTAGAAGGACCCACTGCCTTATTTTATGATTAAATTCTTTAATTCTGCACTGCACAATTTTGTTTGGGAGATATTTGATTCTACTTTCCTGCCTGTAATACCTTATACTTGTCTTTAATGCTTATTGAATTTTATCATATTGATTTCTCTGGTCTATCAAGAACATTATGAATTCTAAACCTGTCCTCCAAAGTGCTTGCAAACGTTCCCTTTGGATTTTCTAAGGAAACTTTATTCTATAATGAAAAGCATTAACGGAGATATTGACTTCTATCTCGCCCAGCACAGACCACCACGAAACTCTCCTAATACAGTCTGAGAGTACATAATGAATCAGCAAAGTCATATGTCAGAAAGTAGTGGTTCCAAAGGCATCACATCTACAGCTTTCCCCACAGCTGACCAAGTCAGTTCTCACACTATGAAAAAAAAAATAATTACTCTTTTGACTTGATTCTTCTTAATAAATTCACAATGGCCATTTCTTAACACCTTATTATTCTATCCAATCAAATTCTGCTCATTTAAAGTTGATCTCACACTTTGCTTACAGCACCTCTTTAATCCAAGTAACTCCACAGGAAACGATGATATGCTCAAGCCATTATTTCATCAGGCATTTATTTCTGGAAATTACAACTGTGTATGTTATGCTAATTATTCCACTATTTTTAAGATTTAGAAGCAACACAAGCTGTTAGCACAGCTATCCTTTTTTACACTTGTGTCTCCAGCATGTTACATTAATTTTCATTGGTTAGAGCAAAACATTTTTTTTTTAATTTAAAAGAAAGAGAGAAAGAGACAGGGGTGAGTTTATTTCCAAGTACTTAAACTGTAGCCTACTGAATTCTTCTCATAGAAACAGCCTTCACTGACACATCTCTAGCCTGTTACTTGGCAACCTTGACACATTAGCTGCCATCAATGTCACTTACTCACCTGAAATAAAAAAAAAAAAGAGCAGAAAGAAAATGCACAGGGGTTTTAACAAAGACAAACCAAAGCTGGGCTCTATCTTTCCAAACCAGTGAAACATTTTCTTTTTTGACAGCTCATTCTGTCAAAGTCCATACTATTAACAGTTATTCAAAACAGAGGAATATACCTCTGACATCAAGTCTATAAATAAAGAACTAACTACCAGCCGGCCCAATACAGTTTTGTATTTTATGCTGTTGTAAATGCCCAGTAAGTTCTTTTTACTGTTGTCTTTTTCTGCACCTTCTTTTTCTTTGGAAAGACAAATGAAAAAGAGAAATTTCCAGACTGTCTCTATCATACTGGTATGAAGGGCAGGCCATATATTCAAATTCAAATAAGTATGATAACATCTAAGAAACAGGGCTATATATTTTGTGCAACAAGGCTGAATTTTTAATTACTGTAATGAGTATTTTTTGTGTACACAAGGGCCAGAAAGATAGTGAAATGTTTTATTCATTTAAATGAGTAAATATGCAGGTTATTATATCTTTGATCTGTCCCAAGGATGGATCAAATACCAGTTGTCCTTTTGAGTGCAATATATGTCTCTGTGAAAGACGTGAGAGATTCAGTTTCTAAAATATAAGAGAGAGTAAAGCCCTCACTATAAATCTAATCACCAGATGAGGCACATCTGATTGAAGAAGACATATGAAGAAAGGCAAATCATCAGATTTACTTTAAAATAAGAGATTTGCTTATTATGCTTACAAACAAAATACATTATGGAAACTTCTTGCTTTGATTTGCTAAGAATCCTTCACTTCTGTTACAGCTTCCAGTCTCGCCACAAAAATATTTCACGTATCCATTTTCTTGACACTCACACAAAATATATACACCACCTTCTTTTTCTTTTTGCTGCCTTTCAGTAAAAGTAGATGAATTAAACCTTGTGGAATGTACACAAGACATGATCTTTAGTTCAATCTCAGTTATGCTGTTTAAATAGCTGGTGTAGCTAGGATGCTTATTAACTTACATAGTGATTCAAATAAATTATATTACCATTTGAAGACACTTAAGGACTTTAAACATGTGGAAGCTCTAATATATGTCATTTATTGCCAGAAAATTTATACCTTCTTCTCTCTATCCTAAGGAGTGTAAAAGTGGGTTTACTTTTCTTTTTTGGCACTAGAAAGGTTTAGGAATCCTTAATTCAACCTTCGGGAGCTATACTACAGGAAAGTAATAATTTAAAGCTTCATATTGGAGTTTCCCTGTCCTATAAGGACTTTAATGATGTCTTGACTTGATATATACCGTATGTGCCTAGAAGAAGATGGTGGCATAGAGGAGAGGACATGGTTACTTGCGGCTTTCTCCATGTCCATACTGGTGAGGCTCTGTGACCTGGTGTAGCTCAGAGAAACCCACTGTCATCTCTGGCAGTTTTATGAATCTCCCTGGATCTTATAATTGACTTATGAAATGGCAACTGGTCTGAAGGTGAGAGGCATAAGTGCAAAAAGTGTTGTACTAAAAAATGTAAGAAGAAAGTATGATGCAAATTTTTAACTATTTTAATTTTTAACTAATGGTGGTACTGTGCGCAGAAGCAGTTCTAATGCTTAGAAGAAATGTATTGGTAGAAGAAAAAGTGAGAATATTGAAACACTCAAAATTCACAAAATTGATGCCCAGTTGTACCCAAAAGAGGATACCACCATGGGGAGCGGCAGCGAAGTTTTATAAACTGTGCATAGTCAAAGAAGAGATGAAAAACCAAACGCATGGGAAATGATTAAACAGAAAGATGAAGTAGGACAAGTACAAAACTTTTCACAGCAAAAATTCAAGACTAGTAAGGGGTGTTTGGTTCAAAATAAACAACATAATTTTTTCGCCTATGGAAAAGAACTTTAGTTTGCCAGGATCTGTCCCTATACTTCGTTATCTGCTGAGCCAAACAAGACAACTAGTTTACTTTTACCTGCCATCCATTATAGCATTGAATAAATTGGTGCAAAATCTACCACCACCAACGTTTTGGTGAATGACAAAACGCACGATACAGAAATATTGGCAGTGTTAACAGATGGCGTGATATTGCTACCGTATGTGATACAGAAACATAAAACTATGCTGACGGAACAGCTGCCTTCTGGAATAATTGTGAGGTGTCAAAACCAAGGATGGATATCTACAGATTTAATGACATATTGGTTGAACATCATTTGGATAGAGAGACCAGGTGTGCGTGTGTGTTAAGAAAAAGAAGAATGTTTGTCCTAGATGCATTCAAAGGTGATCTAATACCAGCTGTGACAAAAGCTGCCAAGAAAATGAATATTGATCTTGTGGTTATATCAAGAAGAATGACATGAAAACTCTGTGAAGTAGTGAACATGCCCTTTAAAGACCATTTGAAGTCTTCATACTCAGAATGACTATTAGCTGGGAACACGCTCTAGCTTTTTCAGGAAAAACACATAGTAGTGCCAAACTGTCCTGTCATTATACAAAGAGACCATCAAATCAGATAAATCCAGAACTTATAACAGTTTTTAAGAAATACTGTATTTTAGATGCCACGGATGGAACAGAGATTATAGAATTACAAAGAAGAACCACAAAATAGTGAAGACACTAGAAATGTAGATAGATTGAATGTAGTGAAGAGCATGAGAGAAATGATGGAGTGTAAACACTGAAAACCACTAATTATACAGCATATGAAAACAGGTTAACTTCAGACAAACCTTGTGAATTTTTTTTTCAAATGCCTTTCTGCAATAAGAGCATTTTTATGTATAAAATTCATTTGAGGGTCACCTTAAATTCAGTGCACTCTTCCTTTCTGGTTTTCAAGATACACTTACTTTTTCATAGTAAGATAGATTAAGATGCTCTCTGCCCGCTGTCACTTGTACGCGCTCCTGCACAGCAGTTGCAGTACTTTGACTTTTGCTGATAACAACACCCTGAACTGAATCTCTATAATGAGCTGGGTAATAAAACCAACATAAAGAAAACCAAATATTTCTGATGTTGAATTTGCAGCCAGTTATATCACCATAGTTGTGGCAGCCCTGGGACACACTGGAAAAAACTGACAGCTTGGATCAAAGGAAAGGAATTTGTGAGCCACTTTTACCACTATAGAAACACCCATGTCCTCACTCAGTACTTTTTTAAAAAAATATTTATCATATTCTAATAACAATTTCAAGTTGCACATAAAACACTGATTACTTATCTCACCAAAATTTTCCACTCCTCAGGAAATCCTTATTCCCTCCTCCTCAAAAAAAAAGAGAGGAGACTGGAATGAGAACAGACTGACCAAAAGCTATATAAGCAGCCTGGAAGAAGAGAACATAGGGAGATTATAGAAGACATCTTCAAGATAATCAGATTTTTGGCATGAAAAGTGTGGATAGAGGTAAAATCTTCACAACTCTGTGAAGACCACATTTGTAAGTTTCAGGGAGACTCAAAAAATTGTTAGTCATTAGGATCCAAGTTAAAAAGATAAAAAGATGTCTTTTCTTGAAACAGATTTTTTGTTAAATTGTAATCTGCCCATAGGAAGTTTAGTGGGGCTCGGGGAAGCTGCAGAAAAGATTGAAAAGATAAACTACTGTGGGTTCCTAGATAGACCTACCATGATTAGGCTAAGGAATTCTGCCACAAGAAAATAATTTGACATTCAGAGGATATTGCAGATGCATTTTTATATAAATTTGCCTGTTCCTAGTCTTCTCTAGACATCTGCTGAGGTTCATTGTTGGAGAAAAAATGTTAGGTTATATTGACTCACGGTCTCAGCCACTGAAACCGTTCTCATATTCTTGTGCCTGACCGAAACGTACCAAAGCCATTAACTGTGATTGACTGTGGATCACATGAATCAAATAATGCTCTGACAAAAAGGTGTGTTGATCCTTCAGTGGCTGGGCGTCCTGAAGACTGTGCTCTGTTATTCATCTAAGTATTCTTATTAAACTGTTTATGAAACAGTAGAACTACTCTTCTTGTTGTCTGCAAGGATTGCTTGCTATGTGATAAGGACTACACAATTGCCATAGTTTTGCCTGGGATATGAGGCATGATTAGACCCACAGGAAGTTGGAACCATCATCACTTCTGGTATATTTGTCACCATGCAATCAGTATAGTCTGGCATATTCCCCAGTTATTACAAAACACACCTGGATTCATATCATTTTTTGTTGTATCTGTCAACACTTACCACATCGCAGCTAGTAATAAGGCTAGGGTTCCACTGCTGAAGGAAAAAAAATGACCATTGAGGCAAAGGAGTGGCTTGCCAGCTTATGGGACGGTCCAGGGTTCCACTAACCCTGCAGTGTATTGCAAGCTGTACCCAGCATGAGCAGATAGAAATTTTGTTCTCCAAAGCCTTATCCTTCCTGCCTAGCGCTACTGATTCATGAAAGCACACAGGCAGCTGGGATAACTGTCAGTTAAACCCTAAGATTAGTGTCATACTTAAAGATGCACTGAAGTGCTTTTCTGGACCTGGGCCAGATGCTCAGCATCTTCCAGGATCAAGTTCATATTTATGAGTGCTTCATAAGTGAAGAAAATCATAAAATTGAATGGTTTTGTTCCCATAAAAAGGGAAATGTAATGCACTCAGTACAATGCAACCATGTGTTAAGTACTCACAGAATATCTTTTCCTTTGTTAATTAAGCAAAAATTTCATCTGGGTGGGGCATTTCCTGGCAGCTGATGTTCAGGCGAGAGCCGTGAATTCTAATTGCCACTTAAATCTAGAGCATCTTATTGAGCAAACAGGTGGAGCATATCCATTTTGAATGTATGCAAACAGCTTTATTTATCATAGACATGAGAATGAGTTTTCAGATTGATTAGTTCCTTTTCATTCCAAGCAGGTTGTGGCCAATTGCAGTAACTGCAGATTTTCTGCATTGAATGTTGACACAGTTTACACAGAAAACCATTTCAAAGATAACTGTTAGAGCTTTAAAATCTGTACTAATGGGAAAGAAAAAAAACAACTGAGAAAGCATATTCCATTTATAACTCAGGGAAATGGTAGTTATTAATTGAAATATGTAGCTGCATAGGAAAAGAATCTATTTAAGTCTGACAAGAATCATTACCTCTAAACAAGCAGCCATTTCTGGGCTGATACTTTTCAAGATATGAGGGTTAGCTAGGAATCAGCTATTAAAGTACATTAAATCAGTTACCAAGCTACATTCTGTGATCTGGAAAACAACTCAGTGTTTTATATATTTGTTTCTAACATGCAGAGAAAAGGAGAATGCATTTATGAAATGCTTTCAATATTATTCTAATAACAAGTAGCTAGCAATTAAGAAAGCTTGCTTTTGTCTGAATCAGCTGCTATACAAAGAATACCTCATGTAAGCAGCTCTCAGACAACATATTAGTTCATTGCATTTTCAGAGGTTTAGATGAGGTGGTAGGAGATTATATGAAATTTATTTCACCTATTTGAGTGTGTAACAGCAAGGCTGGAAAGCACTTTGGAGCTAAGTAAGAAGCTGCAAACTGGATGTAAGTCTCCATCCTTTTAGGATTAGTTTATACTTTTGATTCTTAATTATCAAGGCCCTTAATTCCATTATCAGCGTGTTAATATGTTATTATTAACTGAATGTTTTGGTATTGTCTCATTTGTGACTAAAATCTGAAAAGAAATTTGCAAAAAATTTTTACTACTGTCTACAATCTTTTTCTTCTGCATAAAGATTCATAAAGGTATTTTTTTTCCTATATCCGATATTTCTTCAAGAATAATTTTAGGGATACAAATAGGAGGCATAATGCTTGTTCACATTACACAAGACTATTAAAGGGCTGCTATTTTTTAAAGGAAAGTGATATTCAATTTATGACCTTCAGGTCATTTTGAGTGGTTAAATCAATCAGTGGGTTGGTTTTGAAGACAGTGTTAGGTTGGATGTGACCTTAAAAATCATCTCATTCCAACCACCCTGCCATGGGCAGGAACACCTTCCAATAGACCAGGTTGCTCAAAGCCCCATTCGAGTATAGCACATACCAAACACTATTTATTTTAATTAACAAGTGCCTATCAGCTGTCACTGTGGTATGCAGAACATAACTTAATACAGCCTGGAAAAATGTTCTAACTTACTTCTATTTAGCATATAACCACACTTCATATCTGTAGACCAGGAAACACAATAATATTTTGGAAGGGTGGTACAGTGATATTCTTGAGTTACCAAAAGGAAACACTCTTATTTAGAGTCCTTTGTCTTTAAAATGAGCTTGCAAATTATCTTCCCTCCATTCTCTATGTTCCCTAAAGTGTGAATTAAATTAGTTGTGTAGTATACTTTAATGAGATTTGTTTCTCCATAAGGCCTTTTTTGTCAGAGACCATATTTGACGGTTTCCAATGAGAAGGGATAAAAGCAGATCAAGAAAAAACATTAATATTTGTAGGACACAATGAAAAAAGCATTTCTTTTTAAAAGAAAGAGGTGAACAAATCTAAATATTAATTTTACAAAAAAAGGAATTTAAAATGTTAGAAAACATTTGAGCAGTTGCAAGCTTTATGTTTCACATTTTTCACTTTCAAGCTTCTTCATTCATTAAGGTAATTCCTAATTTTTCATTAAGAAATAAACACTGAGATCTTTAAAACTGTTACTAAACTGGGACAAAAATGTCTCCTCCAAAAAACTGAATATTTATTTCATTATTTATTGAAAAATAGAGAAGGCGTAATGAGAGCTATTCTGGTCTTTATTTTTAAGTCATTAATTTTAGCTTTAAAAAGAAAATTTGAAACATTATATGCGTTACAATAATAGGTTAATAGTCTCTATTGGAGTTCTATGTGAATGCACAACACAAAAAACAATAAAAAGTGAGTAAAAATATGATTAAAGCCAGCTATTACTGAAGGCCAGAAATGCTAATTTTAAAATAGGTAAGCTTAGAGATGGTTTTACTGATACCATATTTGAAGAATCTTTTCCACAATATGAGACTGGGATAAAGATGCTCCCTTAGTGCTGCAAGGCCATTTGATGAAAATATCTTTTGGTGTCTAAAGCTAGTCCTCACATTAATGGACTAAGCCTGATACAGCACAGTCCCTCCAAAGCTTAAAAGAAGTGGTGAAAATTATTTGATAGAAAAGGTAGTGGTGGAAATATGGGACAGAATAATTCAAATCTGTAAAAAGTATTTCACCTCTCAGTAAAGTTTTATGCGCCTTGCTTCTTTTAGACGACTTGGCCTAAGGTGTTAACTTGTGTTAGCTATCTAAAAATTGTCTAATTGAAAGCCCTGTTCCCCTAGAACACAGGAGAAAAAAAGAGTTGGTGAGAAACATAACACCAGTATGACTTACAATCTACTTTAAGACAGGAAACAGCCCATCTTAGTCCTACCTCACTTCTTATTGCTGAAGGTGCTACAGGTTTTTACAGCTTCAATCGTATTACAAAATTGAATGTAAAATTGTCAATGTTCAACTTGACTTTGTTATCTGTATCAATTTCTACTGAGATAAAATGATCTGACTGATCAGTTGAAATGATTAGAAATAGCTTTTTAAAATAACGCTTAACACAATTTTATTTACAATCAGTATCAATGTCTAATAAGATTTCAAATTTGATTATTTGATCACATATTCACACGTTATTTCAAGTAAATCTAACAACTGTTTTCACCCCTTTAAAGTCTTTAAAGTCTTTAAAGTCTTATTTTTATCATATATTTTTTTATAGAGAGAGCATGTGTCAGCTGTAGTCAGCTGTGGCATGCAAATTGAAGGTGACAGAACTGTACCTAGATAAAGCCTCAGAACCATTTTTTGCTGGCTCACACAGGTGGCTTCTCACATCTCCTCAAAGGAGTGTTTCACACAAAATCATCCCTGTGTCTACAGGATAGTACACTAACTTGCATCATCAGTATGTATGTATCACAGTAGAAGACTAATTTGGAATTTGGCTCAATGCTCAGTATTTTTGTTCTTTTCATCAATAGCTGGGTTTTTTTTCCTGTTATGAACATCTATGTAATGGGCTTCTTTTTAAGATTTTTTACTTTCTTTCATTAGAGGCTGTTTAGCAGTCAAGTAATGAGGGAAATTTAGGTTGACCATGACCTTTTTTTTATGCTGTAGCTTAAGTTTCTGTCTCAGGTTTCAAGCATTCATTTTCTCTTTCTATTGCATTAGTATGTAATTCTCCAAAAGTTATCCTTTTAAGCTTGCCCTTCTAGTTTTCTTCAAGAGCATTACATACTTGCAGGTCAACTTCCGTTCTATTTTAGACACTTCTCAGAAGTCACCTCGGTTGACTACCTAGGTGACTAGCTTAAGATAACATGCCAAACTATTAGATCATTAACCTTTCTTAATCTCTTTTTTTCTGGAAAGCTCAGTCTTTCTTTTTTCATTTCTCCTTCTTTTTCCAGCCATCTATGCATTTTTCCCACTTCTTTCAAAGACTAATTTTTCTGCAAGCTCTTTTTCTTCACTGTTCTTGATAATTGATTACCTTGAAAAGAGTTGAGATGCTTTATTTCCTGCTGTTTTGCTGCAACATATTTGGCATATGTTACCTTTTGGTTTTGCAGTGCTGCATTTGTCATCTGTCTAAAGAAATATAACCAAGTGTTAGAAGACAAAGAGACCTCAGATTCTCATTTATAAGAATGCTTTTTATTATAATAGTATTATAGTGAAGTTGAACGGATATTACTTTTAATGATAAACTATTGTGAGAGAAGTTATTATTATCTCATTTTTTTCTAGAACATCCATCTGAATTTTACATATGCAGAACTCTTTCAATAATGGAAGTCTGATGAAAAATAAAAATTATAATATTTGTTGAGAAAAAAGGTAGGGACATATTTGAACTATGCTGTTATTTGCATACCTGTATGTTGATTTACTGAAGTGTTCATATGCTTGTTTAGCTATAGTACTAAGAATTTTTAGGCAAATAAAGTAATTAAAGGCATATTATTTTCATTTTTTTTTTTTTATAATCTCTTGGTTATACTTATTCTTACTATTACTGCAAATACATGCATTACAAATCATGTTAAGAAAAGACAAAATATGTATAATAAAATTAAATATCTGTCAAAACAAGAACAGAAGTCATTAAATATTTCTAAGGCTCTGTAAAGCAATTTCTTTTTACTGTTTGAAAATTGTCAGTTCCATGTTTCTTTTGGGGTTATGGAAATTACAATGCCTACAAATATAACAACAAATATTATTTATATTATCAGAAGACTGCAACATTAACCGTTTATAGGGTTGTTCAACTGTGATATGTAAGAATTAAAAAAGAATCTTAATTAAATTTAAAAGCTATTATTTTCTGAGAAATTTAATCTAATATGTTTCTGTTTGCAGTGCATTTTTGGAAAATTTCAGCAAAATTAATTCAGTCATTATCAGGTAAAGAAAAATAAGCTGTAATGGTGTTAAGAATTTCTAGGAATTTCTCTAACAAACTGAATCATTGTGCTATAAGAAAGATATCTGGTGTTTGATAGACTTTGTTCAGCAATATGTTATTCATTATAAAGGAGAGGAAAGGGTGAGATAGAGATTAGAATGGCAGCTGCAGCGGCTGGTATCAATTCAACCAAGACAGATGGATCCACTAAGAGGGGAAACATAACGAGTCAGAGGTCCCAGACACTGACAGTGAATAAAGAAACCTGACCAAATGAACAAAAAGCATGGGCTAAACAGCCAGAAGAATCCCCGGCATGAGCTGGGTTGCTTTTAGGCTGCAAGAACAGAGAAAAAACAAACTGATTCTGAGAGAAATAGGAAGCAAGAAGAAATTCTGTCTGAGCAAGGAAGGAGAAGTCTGCCAGGGAAACACTAGTAAGGAAAGGTGATCAAAAGAGATTATTAAGGAGGTGAGACAATGAATGGGGACTGGATTTGGAATAAGCAGCCAGAAGAAATGAACACTATGATACATATTCATATAATTCATATAATAAAATTATAACAAATAATACATATAATAACACAGGGTTTAAGTGCCATTTTTGGCAGTGTCTGACAAGCTCTACTCATTTAGAAAAAAAGAATGGAAGTTTCAACACTGGGGAACTGTAAAGTGAGTCCTGTATGAGGATGAGGGAAGGGTGTAGCACAAAGTAGGCTGGACTGCAGGGTAGGATGAGAGTGCCATGTTTATTCAAAGTGTTCATCAGAGCCATTTTTTTTTATTTTTTTTTTTTGAAACACTGCAACAGGACAGTAACAGCTATCAGAGAAAATGATTAGGCTAAATTTATTTATTTTTTTTCTTTTTGAGACAAGCTTCAGTAATAGCAAATTAGGAGATGGTCAAGACTAAAGGGAAAAAACACAAACAAACAAGAAAAAACCCAAAACCCAAATACAAAACAAACAAACAAAAAACACCACCAGAAAACTACAGCTCTGTGTATATGCTTCTTAAGGGTTTGATTACGTATCAAGCAATTCTGTTGCCGGAGAACCTTCTCATAGTTTACCAGCAAATTCCAGGATTTCCTTACTTTGAAAGTGTCGTGATTTAAGCCCAGCCAGTAACTCAGGACCACGCAGCCATTCGCTCACCCCCCCACTTCCTTCCCCCGCTCCCAGAGGGATGGGGAAGAGAATCAAAAGAATGTAACTCCCATGGGTTGAGATAAGAACAGTCCAGTAGCTAAGGTATAACACAAACCACTGCTGCTACCAC